>PYDT01000150.1:8400-162486 GCA_004837865.1 Musa balbisiana
TATTAAATATATATGTACATATATACATATATATGTATACATATATATATATGTATATATATATGTACATATATATATATATATATACATATATATATACATATATATACATATATTATATGTATATATATATATATATGTACATATATACATATATGTATATATATATATACAAATGTATATGTTCATTATATATGTATATACACATATATGCACATATATATATTGTTTATATATTATAGACATCGATATTTATATATATATATATATAATATATAACATATAGTGATATATGTATGTATATTTACATACATATACCATATATTGTATATGTATAGTATTACCTATTCTTATGTATAAGTTGTATATACATATACATATATATATACACATACTATGTATATATATATACATATATATGTTGGAAAATCTTAGGGGCGACATCTCTTGTGCAGCGGAAGAACATAAAACAAAATCCATAATTTCCCAAAAAGTTGTTTATCGTCGTGCAAAGATTGGTTCGCAAAAATTCACTAAACTTAAAACCACATGTAAGATAGATTGTGTTACCAAGGGAGATTGTATATCCCTGAATCCCTACAGATCTCTAGGAAAGGGTGAAGGAGGTCAAGTGCCCTCTTCTCTAGCAGTGATCCATACAGTAGGGTTGCTACGACGCTCCTCAAAACTCCAGACCTGCTCTGAGGTGGAGAGGGGGAGGAGAATATGAGAGGCAAATAAAATGCTCTAGCCTATGAACCATTTAATCACTTCTATTTATAGAGGTCTCCTATCAACTTAATCATAATGGATCATCATTTTTATTTTTAACTTGATTCAAATCATTTCACAAATTTGGTTCTTTGTGGATTCCCTTCTTACCTTCCTTTTTCTTCCTCATGCAAAGTTTTGATGATAAAGTTGGAAAAGTTGATGGAATCTCTCTCTTTAATGTTGAGAACTTATGAATATTACCATGCAACGATGCAATATCGATTGGATAAATTAGTGTAAAACTTGCTTGAATTTTTACCACACTTGTATTGTTGAATTATTCTCCTTTTTGTTGATGACAAAGGGAGAGAAAAATACTAAAATATGATAAATTGATGATAAATTAGCATTATAAATGTATGCAATGTATCTTATCTTGAAATGTATTTCATATGCATTATAGATACATGAAATGTTGTATGAATGATTGATAATTGTCTATCATAAGGTATCATGAGGTTTACTTGCTATTTACAATTGATACTACGGAATGATGAATTGCTATCTTGATATATTTGAAATTCGTATCATACTTGAAAATGATAATCAAGTCTTGACATCATTTTTATAAATACGTAGCATCATATTTTGAATTGATAAATCATGATAAGTATCATAATGTGCATATTGATAAGTTTAAATAACTTATTGGATTAATACTTGAATTTTAAGGCCTTGAATTCAATAATGTATTTTCTCAAGAATGGCATATATATAAGGGGAGTTATGATTAACTCTGTCATCAATTGATTGTCATCATCAAAAAGGGGGAGATTGTTGAATTTCAGATTTTGATAATGAAATCAATTGATTAATTATTTGATCTAGTCTATATGTTGAGAAAAGTGTGCATGATTAACTACGATAACAGGAAGATATAAAGCAAATGTTGTGTCAGAGTTAAGACCGAGATTTTGTTAGGAGTTCGATAGTTCGTTGGAAGTTCGGACGTTCATCGAAAGTTCTGTTGGAACCAACCGAGAAGTCCAAGAGCTTGCCAAAGAAGCTCATTGGAACTCACCAAGAAGATCACCATGAAGTCCAGGAGCTTACCGAAAGTCCGTCAGAACATTACCGAGAGATTGTCGGAAGTTCGCCGAAATATCGCCAGAAGCTTGCCGGATGAACAATTGACGTATCAAAATTAGAATACTTTGTTATATGTCTTAATTATTGTAGTTAGTCCATAAATTGAGTTAGGATTGGGGGTGATCTCTCTAACTCAGTTAGGGGCCAATTGGGCCCTTAATAGGGCCGAATTGGGCCCGATTAAACAGCCCATTCAGCACTTGAAATCATGGCCAACGGTGGCACTGCCTGGTGACCTAGTCTCCCAATTGGTCTGGGCAGTGGTACCACCCAAATTGGGTGGTGGTACCGCCCAGATTGGGTGGTGGTACCGTCGGTAGTTAATTTTGCCAGCGATGGTACCACCCTTGTCAAGCGGTGGTATCGCCAAAGCTCGGTTTTTGAGCTCTGTCAAGCGGTAGTACTACCTAAACTAGGTGGTGGTACTACCTAGGGTCAGGTGTCAAACGATAGTATCACCCAATAATGGTGATGGTACCACCAATATCCCAAAATCTGAAATGTGACACTTTTTGGCTCCAATTCTGAAGCCATTGGGGCCTATAAATACCCCACCCTTTTCTACATGAAAGGGTACTAAAATATTGATATAATCTTGAGTTCTTGAGGTGTTAAAAGAGTTGTTAAAGTGCAAAGAGTCCTCCCCTCCCTCTCTTAGCTTTGTAACCATCCAAGAAAGAGGAGTGAGGCTTGTAAGGGTTATCTCCTAAGCCCGATAAAAGGAAAAAGAGCTGTAAAAGGTGGTTGGTCTTTGCTTATTAAAGGAAGGCCATTAGTGGATGTCGGTGACCTCGATAGAGGAGGAATCTGAAGTGGATGTAGGTCACAATGATTGAATTACTCTAAATTCTGGTTTGCATTTTATCTTGAGCAATTTATCTTAACTGCAAACTACTTTACCTTCTTATTACTTTCTCTACACTCCCATGCGCTTTCAAGTCAATATCTTTATGAAATGGTTTTCGCCAGAATTGGGTTTAATCGAAACGAAGACTTTTGAAATCGGTAATTTTTTTGCTGCACTAATTCACCCCCCCCTCTTAGTGTCGCTCTTGATCCTAATAGAGTTTACTCAATTTTTTTCTCTAGAATTCTTGCTCCTTTCTTGCTGCCCAAGTGGGGTATTTATAGGCCCTAAATTGTTTAAAAAATGGAGCTAAAAATTTAAACTTTCGGGTCTTTCGGGTACGGGTGGTACCATCGCCTACATTGGGCGATACCACCGCTTGCAACCTAACACTGGGTGGTACCACCTCCCAGTCTGACAGTACCACCGCCTAACACACTATCATTGGGTGGTACCACCACCTAATCTAGCGGTACCACCGCGTGATAGCCTCCGAGACTGAGTTTTTTGAGTTTTCCAACTCACAAGCGGTTCTATCGCTTATTCTAGCAGTGGCACCACATGACCTAACATTTGGGTCATTGAATGTGCCTCCCAATGAGTCCAAATCACTCCTAATTTAGGCTCAATTGACCCCTAATTGAGTTGGCCCAATTTTAACCCAATTATGTGCTAACTACGAATTTTAAGACATTCACTAAGCTAAAGAAGTCCGTAAGTCTAGGTTTCTTTCGGTGAACTTCCGATAATCTCTTGGCAATGTTCTAGTGGACTCCCGACAAGCTCTTGGACTTCATGATAATCTTCTTAGTGAGTTCCGATGAGCTTCTTTGGCAAGCTCCTGGACTTCTCAGCTAAATCCAATAGAACTTCTAACAAACGTCCGGACTTCCGACGAACTCTCGAACTCCCAACGAAATCTCATTTTTGACTCTAGGACTTTATTTTACTTTATGCCTTGATCGCTATCATAGTTAATCCTACACATTTAAAACTTACTTCAATCTAGATAATTATTATAAAGCAAATCAAATGTTGTTCGTCATGTCATTGGTTCATCGGCGCTTCGTCAGAATCTTCGACGCATTGTCCTTTCTTGTAGCCTATTGCCCAATCAGCCAATTGATCTCTACAATTATGATTTACTTAGTGTAATTTTTGCTCTTCTTGGTCTGATGCCCGAACCCATGGCCTGAAGTCTTCTGTCGATACATCGATCGATCCTTCGACTCAATGTCCAATCATCTAACATGTTTCTCTCTGGCCCAACATGATTATTCATGCTTTAATTGTCTCACCCTGATCAAAGCTTCCTATGTCACTCAAAACACAGATCAAATCATAAACATTATCATATCAATTGGTTTTCATCATCAAAATTCAAGATTCAACAAGAATCAATATACATGATCATGCCGACAAGTAGGAAGTAGGTTGCACGATTCGTCAAAGATCCCAGTCTGACAGTACCACCGCCTAACACACTATCATTGGGTGGTACCACCTCCCAGTCTGACAGTACCACCGCCTAACACACTATCATTGGGTGGTACCACCTCCCAGTCTGACAGTACCACCGCCTAACACACTATCATTGGGTGGTACCACCTCCCAGTCTGACAGTACCACCGCCTAACACACTATCATTGGGTGGTACCACCTCCCAGTCTGACAGTACCACCGCCTAACACACTATCATTGGGTGGTACCACCTCCCAGTCTGACAGTACCACCGCCTAACACACTATCATTGGGTGGTACCACCTCCCAGTCTGACAGTACCACCGCCTAACACACTATCATTGGGTGGTACCACCTCCCAGTCTGACAGTACCACCGCCTAACACACTATCATTGGGTGGTACCACCTCCCAGTCTGACAGTACCACCGCCTAACACACTATCATTGGGTGGTACCACCTCCCAGTCTGACAGTACCACCGCCTAACACACTATCATTGGGTGGTACCACCTCCCAGTCTGACAGTACCACCGCCTAACACACTATCATTGGGTGGTACCACCTCCCAGTCTGACAGTACCACCGCCTAACACACTATCATTGGGTGGTACCACCTCCCAGTCTGACAGTACCACCGCCTAACACACTATCATTGGGTGGTACCACCTCCCAGTCTGACAGTACCACCGCCTAACACACTATCATTGGGTGGTACCACCTCCCAGTCTGACAGTACCACCGCCTAACACACTATCATTGGGTGGTACCACCTCCCAGTCTGACAGTACCACCGCCTAACACACTATCATTGGGTGGTACCACCTCCCAGTCTGACAGTACCACCGCCTAACACACTATCATTGGGTGGTACCACCTCCCAGTCTGACAGTACCACCGCCTAACACACTATCATTGGGTGGTACCACCTCCCAGTCTGACAGTACCACCGCCTAACACACTATCATTGGGTGGTACCACCTCCCAGTCTGACAGTACCACCGCCTAACACACTATCATTGGGTGGTACCACCTCCCAGTCTGACAGTACCACCGCCTAACACACTATCATTGGGTGGTACCACCTCCCAGTCTGACAGTACCACCGCCTAACACACTATCATTGGGTGGTACCACCTCCCAGTCTGACAGTACCACCGCCTAACACACTATCATTGGGTGGTACCACCTCCCAGTCTGACAGTACCACCGCCTAACACACTATCATTGGGTGGTACCACCTCCCAGTCTGACAGTACCACCGCCTAACACACTATCATTGGGTGGTACCACCTCCCAGTCTGACAGTACCACCGCCTAACACACTATCATTGGGTGGTACCACCTCCCAGTCTGACAGTACCACCGCCTAACACACTATCATTGGGTGGTACCACCTCCCAGTCTGACAGTACCACCGCCTAACACACTATCATTGGGTGGTACCACCTCCCAGTCTGACAGTACCACCGCCTAACACACTATCATTGGGTGAGGAAGTAGGTTGCACGATTCGTCAAATATATCTAAAAATTCAGGAAGCAAAGGAAGTAGGTTTAGATATTTAAATTCTATTGGCTCTCCCTTAGTTTGTTGCTCAAGTTATACCAAAAAGTCACAGTATGTTTTGTGCAAAACCTTCTCCATTCGTTGTGTGCAAATCGTCGTTACATCGTCCCCATGTTTCCTATGCAGTATCACCTATATCTCCTTACTGTAAAATTTTATAATTAGTTTCATAAAGTTCTAGAAAACATGATAGAACCCTAAAGGAATTCTATGTAGATTGATCTTTGAGGGAGATTACTCATTAGATTGCTATATGGGTTCCACCATCTTAGAAGTCGGCCAAATGACTTCAATTGTAGATAGATCTTATTCTTAAAGAGATGGAGGCTATATGCTTATATAGGGCTCCAATGCACTAGTACTTTAGTAGAGGGACATCGGCGACACATCACGATTCTACGATCGAGGATGGCTTGTAGTTGGGCTTGAATATCTCCATCGTCAATAGTGTCGGGCAGATGGATTTGGGGTGACTCGTGTTCTTCCAACTTGGGCTTCAAGCATGACATGTGAAAGATAGGGTGAATTTTTATATCCTCGAGCAATTTAAGTTTGTATACCATAGCTCCAATATGCTTTGTGATCTGATAGGGCCTATAAAAACATGGGAATAGCTTCATGGAGGCTCGAGTGTTGATGGAGAGTTGCGTGTATGGTTGTAGGTGAAGATAAACCCAATCTCCTATTGAAAATTCTCTTTCGCTTTGTCATGTATCAGCTTGTTGCTTCATTCTGGCTTGAGTGGTAGAGAGATTATCCTTTAGCAGTTGTAGGAGTTTATCCCTGTCAATCAATTCTTGGTCAACCTGATCTACCTTGGCCGAGCCAATTACATACTTTAGAATCACAAGGGCTGGCCAACCACACAGTGCTTCATAAGGGGCACATTTTATAGATGAATGATATATAGTATTATGCCACCATTCAATCCGAGAAAGCCATTTCTCCCATTCTTTTAGTCGGTCACTAGCGAAACACCGAAGGTATATCTCTAAACACTTGTTCACCACCTATATTTGGCCGTCAATTTGTGGATGATATGCTGTGCTCATCTTGAGTTTGGTGCCCTGTAACTGAAATAACTCGGTCCAAACTTTACTGGTGAAGATCTTGTCATGATCACTTCCAATGGACCTTGACATCCCAAGCAGTTTAACAATATTTTCTATGAAAATTTGGGCAATACTAACAGTAGTGTAGGGATTTCGCACAACACAAAAATGAGCATATTTCGTAAGTCGATCAACCACCACGAGAATTGTGCTTTTACCTTTGGAAGGTGGTAGCACTTCGATGAAGTCCATGGAGATATCAGTCCACACCGAGTCTGGTATGGGTAGTGGTTGTGGCTTCCCTGAACTTGCCACTATTTCACCCTTATGCTGTTGACATACTTCACATTGTGCCACATATTCAGCAATAATTTTTTTCATCCCTCTCTAATAAAAATTTTGCTTCACTCTTTTGTAGGTTCTCAGGAATCTAGAGTGCCCTACTGAAGGTGTGGAGTGCATTTCATGCAGGATGATTTTGATACTAGGGGAGTCAGGTATAAGCATAATGTGACCTTTGCAGCGTAGATCCCTTGAATCCCAAGTGTAGTAGGCTACTGCAGTTGGATCCTCCTCCAATTTTCTTATGATATTGCTGATCTCTGGATCCTTCTTCCATTCTTCCCTATTGTCCTCGAGGAAGCCGGTGGTAGGAAGGGAGATGGCTCAAAATTTAGCTTACTCAGGTAGCCATGAGAGTGCATTTGCAACAATGTTTTCTTTCCTCTTTTTGTAAATAATTTCATAATCAAATCCTAGAATTTTGATTACCCATTTTTGCTACTCAGGGGATGATATCTTCTGCTCCAAAAAGTACTTGAGGCTTCTATGGTCGGTTTTAATTTGAAATCGCTGACTGATCAGGTAGGGTCTCACTCTTGTTACTACGTGCACAATGGCGCGCATGTCCTTATCATATATTGATATATTTTGATGGGAGGGAGACAACGTCTTACTTGTGTATGTGAGTGGTCGACCATCTTGCATGAGAATAGCTCCAAATTTCGACTCCAGATGCGTCAGCCTCATTGATGAAGGGTCGGCTGAAATTTAGTAGCGCTAGCACCGACATCGTTGTCATGGCTGCCTTAAGTTTGTTGAAGGCAGCAAAGGCTTTGTCCAACCATTGGAAGACATCTTTTTTCGTAGAGAAGTGAGGGGTGCACTGATCTTCCGAAAGTTCTTGACAAATTTTTGGTAGTAACCTATTAGTCTAAGGAACTCGCATAATGATTTCACGTTTATAGGTTTCGGCCAACCTTGCATTGCTTCAATTTTTGTTGGGTCTATCGTCACTCTTGATATTATATGCCCAAGGTACTCTACCATTTGCTAGAGAAAGCTGTACTTTGGCTGCTTAACATAAAGAGTATTCTCCTGAAGGATTGTCAAAATAACTCGTAAATACTGAAAGTGAGTCTCAAGAGAAGGGTTGCAAATGAGAATATCATTAAAAAATACTGGCACAAATTTACAAAGAAACTCCAAAAAATATCATTCATGAGACTTTAGAAGGTTAAAGGAGTATTAGTAAGTCCAAAAGGCATTACTAAGAATTTATAATGGCCGTCATATGTGCAGAATGCAGTTTTTGGAATGTCGTCTTCACATACCCGAATTTAGTGGTAACTGGATCGGAGGTCTAACTTCATGAAGACTCAAGCTCCTTTTAACTCATCAAGAAGTTCATCCACCACTGGTATTGGGTACTTGTCCTTGATGGTGATGCCATTTAATGCTTGGTAGTCAATGCACATCCGTCAAGTTCCGTCCTTCTTGCATACAAGTAACACCAGTGAAGAATAGGGGCTGCAACTTGGCTAAATCACCATTGTTTCAAGCATCTCTTTTACAATCTTTTCAATTTTATCCTTTTAGAGATGAGGATAATGGTATAACCGAGTGTTCACTGGTGGCTTGCCTAGAAGGATTAGAATCCGATGGTTATGCCGAGTAGGAGGAAGACCACGCGGCTCAGCAAAAATGTCGGCAAATTCAACAAGCAATTGGGCAAGATTTTGATCTTCAATTTCTATTTTCTTATCCTTTAGTTACTGCTAGAGATGCATCAAAAAGCCACCATTTACCTTATGTAAAACTTTCTCCATTCGTTGGGTCGAAATGGTGGTTGTATTGCTTCCGCGCTTCTCGTATAGGATGATCTGTTTGCCTTTGTAGTAGAATTTCATAATTAACTTGGAAAAGTTCCAGGAGACATCACCTAGCATAGTCAGCCATTCTATGCCAAGCATAGCTTCATAGTCATTAATTGGTGGGAGGAAGAAGTTGGTGATAATTTCTTGGCCTTGTAGTAATAGTTTTACCTATAGGCATCTTTGATCGCACTTTAGGATTCTATCGTCGGGGACCTTTACATCAAACTTGCTACAACCTTCGAAGTAGAGCACCACTCGAGCAGCAACCTTACTATTTAGGAAGTTATTAGTGCTACTCGTGTCGATGAGAACAGTAATCGATTGTTGTTTGAGAAGGCCTCCAACTTTCATCGTTTGAGGGTTTGAGTAGCTAGCTAACAGATGTACCATAAAGTCTATCAGTTGTGGCTCTTCTTTAGTATCTTCTTCTTTATATTCAAGGCTCTCTTCTATATGTTCAATGACCTCTTCTTCTACTAGTTCAATCACAAGAAGTCTCCCTTTTATACAGCGATGCTCGCGGCTTCACGGCTCGTCGCAATGCCAACATAACCCCTTTGCAGATTGCTCCCAAAGCTCTTCTCTTGTCAACCTTTTTGGTGTAGGGGCTCGGCTGATAATAGGGGGGTTTGAGGGCTTTGGTATTGTTGGTCGGGGAGCGACCCAAGTCCTTCGAGATTTATGGTTCAATCGCTTCTCTTGAAGTCGTGCAAAAGAGATGGCTGCCATAAACATGTACGGTTGTTACGCTTTAACTTCTTCTCGGATCTTTGGCTTCAAGCCCTCAATGAAGGTCCCCAATAGCTATTTTTTAAACTAATCATTAGTTTGATTAGATAACCTTTCAATCCTAGTTTGGTACTCCCGAATGGTCGAGGTTTGTCAGATCTTTGCTAGTTGTTCGTTAATATTCTTGTAATCGGTTGGTCCAAAGCAAATCAACAGTCCTTCTTTGAATTATCGCCATGAGAGGACTCCATGAGTGTACTCAAACTAGTCAAACTACTCTATAGCATCCCCCTCAATATGTATAGCTACAATTTCCACCATAGATGTGTTTGAGGTTTTGTGGTACCGAAAATATTGCTCCGCGCATGAGATCCAACTAATCGGGTCTTTTTCTTCCCATCTAGGGAAGTCCACCCTCATGCATGGATAGTAGGGATCGATCATAGAGCCTCCCCTCTCATAGAAGTCATCACTTTAAGCTTGGTATAATTGGTCAGAGCTCTCTCCTTAATATAATTTCTTCAAGTTTGGTGGTCGACCCAAACTGAGTTCGGTAAAGAGAGTCCGAATCTTATCCTCTATTTGCGTCTCGAAGGCTTTGAATTTAGCATTGATTGTCTCCTCAGATGCCATAGTATATGCCTCTAAATCTATAATGTTAAGATCTCTCTTTTGTTGTTGGGTTAAAGACATGTATTGGTTGAGAGAAGTGGTGGTCGAAAGGGTTGGTGGATGTAGGTTATGGTTTAGACTTATTTTGTGGCTGTTTTGGGTGCAGTTTGAGGGTGTGGTTTGGTGGAGTTTTAGGGCTATGATGGTAGTGGATAAAGGTTAGGGAAAAAAGTTTTAGTTCTATGGTAGATGGCAGCAAATGTTTGATAGAAATCAGTGGAAGTTGCTGCAGATAGCTCTTGTCTTATAAGAGAAAAATTATCATCGAAGAAACAACAGTTTCTTGATGAAATTTCTAGCAAAAATCAAGAGATTTAAGGAGGTAATTTGACAGCAAATCTCAGTTTCAATTACAGTAATGATGACTAATTTAATCAAGAAAATTTTGGCTATATAATAGTAAGGAAATTGGTGCAAGTTGCGATAACAGAATTCTCGTCGAAAAATTTCAGTGGTTTGTGACAAAAAATTGCAAAAACACAAAAACATTTTTAGAGATGAATTACTCAATAGATCAATCTTAGATAGAAGCTAAGATGATCTATGAAGTATATAAGAAATTTTGTTCAAAAAGAATTGCAAATAGATCGGTTAAATGTAACAATATACAGTTGAAATTTTCTACAGTAATCCTTCGTTCGCAAAGATGATAACTTTTGTGATGATAGGAATTCATAGCACTGGATAAGAAGACTTCTTCTTAGTATTTTGAATGAAAAATTATAGTAGTAAAAGGTATTAGTGATAGGAGAATACTAGATTTCTGATACAATTGGAGGTGACGATAGTAGATTGATTTGATCTATGGCAGAAGATGATGGTAGAGATGGCGACGTCAAGAGCAATTGTGGAAATTGCTTGGCTGGTAGTGGGCGGTAGGGATGACAACAAAAGTAGTAAGATCACTGCTCTAATACTAGATAATAAAACCCCAAAGGAATTCTATGTAGATTGATCTTTGAGGGAGATCACTCCTTAGAATGCTATAGGGGTTCCACCCTCCTATAAGTTGACCAAATAGCTGCAATTGTAGTTAGATCTTATTCACAAAGAGATAGAGGCTACATGCTTATATAGGGCTCCAAACCCTAGCTCTAGGGGTTGCTTCCTAAGTGAGTTACCCCTTTTGCCCTCAACCCTAACCAACCAACCTAGTAAAAGGGGGCGGTGGCTAGGAAGCCCAAAGGCCCAAATATAAACCCTAGTTACTCTTCTTTATAGGATAGAGGTGGCTAGGTGGAGTTTATTACAATCTTATAGGGTCTTATTAGCTGTTTCTTGGTTGAGTAGGACCCAACCCTGCTAGGGTCCTATCATGGTGGCACCGCCCAACTGGTGATAGCACCGCCCGCAACTCTACCCTATAAAAAGGCTTTTAGGGTCGATAGTAGAATCGACCCCAAGCCCTCCACCTCTTCCCCACACCTCTAAACCCTTCTCCACCTCTCATTCTCCATGCTCTTCCTCTAGAAATCCAAGAAAACCCTTCTCTTCTTTAAATCTAAGGATCAATCTCAACTTTTCAAGAGATCACTACAAAGGTAATTCTCAAACCTTTTCTCTCAATTCATTGATAGATCTTGCATCTTATATGTAGTTCTCTCATTGATTATGTATGTAGTCTCATGGTATCTAGAAGATCCTCAAGGGATAAAGGAAAGAGGAGAGTAGATGAAACTTATGATTCCACACTCTTTGATTCCCCTCAACATGCCCTTAAATTCCCCACCTTTGAGTCTAGAAGTGTCAATAAGGGAAAATATGTAGATCTAGTAGAATTGGATAATTTAGAACCAATTTAATAGTTTACCAACTTAAATGTCCTTTCAATCCTCCAAATAAGTGAACTCATTTATCCTAGACTTGTTTGGTTGTTTTACAATAACTTGTAAGTAGATAAAAATGATAGCGTGTCCACTTATCTCTTAGGGTATCACATACCCATCACGGATAGTGTAATTTGCAATGTTATAGGAATTCCTGAGAAAAGAAGAGGTTGTTACTTTAGAGATCTATGGGATGAAGAATCAATTGGGGTTACGTATTCTGGGGCATTAGGAACTATCTTTGGTAACCCAAATGTTTCCATTGTTCTAAAAAGTTATGAACATTTGCTACCCTTTAGCATAAAATTACTACATTATATAGTGATAAGTATCCTACTTCTAAAACAATACCATCATGATGAAGTTAGTCAAATGGAATTAAGAACAATATATTGGATTATGATAGGACACGACAACTGTTTTGGATATCTGATAAAACAAAACATGATTAATTATCAACAAAAGATATGACTTTAAATTTGTCACAACATTCGATGTGGTAAGCTAATCGGGCTATAACTTTCCTATCCATAAAATTATTAGTGCTACCCATATCAATCAAAATAGTAATAGGCTAGTGTTTTAGAGTTTCCCCAATTTTCATAGTTTGTGGGTTAGAGTAGCCAGCCAATGCATGCATTATATGTGTGATGGCTTCAACATCGTCATTAGTTTCCACACCTTCATGATCGGAATCCGACACTTCTGCTTCTAGTTCCTCCTTGATCGGTTCAATCATCAAAAGTCTTCTTTATTTGCATCGGTGCTCCTTACTCTACTTTTCATCACAATACTAGCACAAACCTTTTGCTAACCATTCTTTAAGTTTTTCTCGGATTAGTCTGTGAGTGTTAGGATTTCGACTAGGAGTAGATGAGGTGGGCTGCCTACTGATCACCTGTTTATTGGCACCTCTATTTCGATGATATTCCGTACTAATCTTTTCCTCATGTAGGCATGTAAATGAAATCGCAGCTATCATAATGCGGGGTTGACGAGCCTTAACCTTACATCGGATCTCTAGAATAAGCCCTTCAATAAATGTACCTAGAAGTTGTCATTCTGACCAGTCTCTAGCTTAGTTTGATAATCTTTCAAACCTACCATATTCCAATACTGTAGAAGCCTGATGAATTTTAGCGAGCTACCCATCAACATTCTCATATTCGGATGGGCCAAAGCGAACAAGAAGTCCTCTTTTGAACTGCTCCCATGAAGGAGCTCTGTGACAAGTTTTATATCAATTGTATCACTGGATTGCATCTCCATCGAGCTGGATTGAGGCCACTTTTACCTTGGATTCTTCTAGGGTTCTGTGAAAATGAAAAAAAAATTTCACCCTATAAATCTAACTAGTCGAATCCCCATCTTCCCATCGTGGAAATTCTACCTTAATGCATGGGTATACTGTCACAATCCTAGGGCCCTTTTCCTATACCTCCCAATCTGTTCAACGTAGAACTTGAGCTCCCATCTTGCTGAAACCCACTAAAGTGCTCCAGCAAGATCTTTTTGAAATCATGAAGGGTTTCTTGTAACCGATTCGCAATTCTAGTTTCCAACGCTTCCATTTGTGCTTTCACTGAGTTATCAGTAGCCATTGTGTATGACTGCAAATTGGTAATCCATAGTTCTTGTTTCTAATGTCTGGTCAAGGCCATCCACACTGTGGCTGCAAAACTACTGAGGAAACGGACTCCAAGGGCAGTCCTGCGAGGAGGAAGAGGTGCTGCCCTGTGTTTTAGTCACTACGTGAGATGAGAGCATTGGGGGCTAGAAGGCGACGACTACAACTGCTGTGACTTAAGGGAGCGATCACTGAATAGTCGTGTTAAGGCTACAATGATGGCAACCGGTGGTTGTGGCAGCAGAGGCAGAACAAGAGGGAGGTGGCATTAAAGTGGCCGGGATTGTGGCTGCAATGGAGAATAGGAATCGACTGTGACACTATAGGGAACAAGGGAAATCAATGATTTGCCCTGTTTCTATCACCAGAGCAAGGGGAAGGTTGTGAGGATCATGGTTGGGCGGCGAGCGGCGTCATCGCTGGCTAGGTAGTAGCGACAATGGTGGTGGCAACCAATGTTCACAGCAGTAAGGGGACCAACGACTACAACAGTAGAGGTGATTGCCCTATTTTGGTCACCAAGGATGCAGAGCAAGGGGGAGCGGCGGATGGGAGATGAGTGGCAGTCATCGCACAATGGTTGGCAATGGTGGTGGGTTGGGTGGGAGGCGACTACGCTCGAGGGGAAGAGAAGTGGTGGTGGCGTGGCTGGAAACAAGGGTAGTAGAGGTAAGTTGCCCTGTTTCGATCATCGCGAGGAGGGAGGCAACCGACGGCTATAGCTACAATCGAGGGGGAGCACGACGGTAGGGCGATTAGGGCAATGTTGCTGACGATATCAGTGATGAAGGGGTGGTCCGCTAGCTAGGAAACAACACTAGTGGTCCTTCATGCTCAACCGAGATGGGGAAGCAAGGAGGAGAGGTCATTGGCCGGGGGGGGGGGGGGGGGGGGGAGCCAGCGACAACGACGGTCGATCGGTTGGGAAGCAGTGGTGGCGGTGGAGAAGGAGGTAGCGAGGGTCGCGATAGGAGTGTGGCCTGCCGGGGAGCAAGGGCGGTAGTGGGGGAGAAGGGAAGCAGGGGACCCTTCTCGGTGGCTGCCAGCTTCACCTCCATTTTTTTTTTATGATAGCTATGACAATACTATAGCAAGAACACCAAGAATTGTCGCTTTAATACCAAATGATAAGACCCTAAGGTTTATCGTAAAGGAAATAAGAGAAAATGGGATGATCACTTCGAGGGTTTGTCGAAAGACTGAATAATATTTTTCATAGATGGCCGAAAAGAAGTAGTTACATCCCTATTTATAGAGTTCCAACTTTAACTAAACTAAACAGACTTATTAAATAATCACAGAAAATAAAAGGATCCTAACACATAATTGTTCCATCTAATGAAGAAACCTTAAAATTAGATCGATTCAATGTCATCAATGGAAACCTATTAAAGAGATTAGGATGCGTAGTAAGAAATGGAATTTGGATTAGATTACTTCGAAGGACAACACCTGTATATAGGGAAAGTCATTCTCCTTCTACTAGTTCCCTTGAGGTAGCACCTTCAACAGAGCAAGCACCCTCCTCATCTGCTGATCCAATAGTGACTCGATTGGATTGAATTGAACTACGTCAAGAGCAAATTGAACTACGTCAAGATCAAATCTTAACCAAGACGCAACAAATTCGTCGGCAATTGAATACTTTGTTTAGGCATTTTGATTTACTACCACCTGAATAGGTTATGTATTTCCTTTTGTTGATAAAAGGGAGTAGAGAACTAAAAAGTACTACGATGAGTTGTACTCTCTGATATACTATACTTTTTATATTCTATGACGTACCCTTTGATGTCATGTGCTTTTCAATATTATGATGCGCTTCTTGATGATGGTTTAATGCTTGCATCACTCTAAGAATTAGACTTGATAAATCTTTTGAATGCATAAATTACTTGATACATTCTTCAAATTTCCTGATTTTCTTTTTAAATCAAGAACATTTTTTCCTTCTTGTGATTTTTACAAAAGCAAAGATTCAACTTTTGGTATTTACAACTTGATGTATTATTTCTTATATGATGATTATTTGCAAAGTTAGGGATGTTAAATTGTCCAAATGCATGAATTTGTTATATATCTTTTCCGAACTTTCTTGATTTTTTAAATAAAACTTTCATGAAATTATTTTATTTCGTAAATAAGGCTTTCATGAAATCCAGAATATCTATCTACTTGGTATCAAATTTATTTCATACAAATTTAATGATGTTTGATATACTTAGTCTCTTCACTCATGGAATTCATTGACAAATGCATCTCTCATGGATTTTACTCTTGTGAATTTTTAATGAGAAATAGATTTGATTTATGAAGTTTTATTCATAGATTTTTTTTCCTTCATATGATGCTCCTTTCCCATGAATTCTTCCTTACTCTTCTCATGAAAGGAGATTTTTTATGAAATTTTGGTATTTGATGATCACTTGCAAGAATGGGGATTTGATTTCGTATGGATATATTGATCCATTTCATGAATCCCTTTTCTTTGTTAAAATTGAAGCATGATTTAATGAAACTCATTTATTGTTTTGAATTTGACTTAGTTCAAATCCTTTTATGAATTTGGTTCTTGATGAATTCTTTCCTTACCTTTCTTCCTCTTCTTCTTATTCTTATGACAAAGGAAGAAAGAAACTTGCACATCTAAAGAAGAACCAAAAAGCCCTTGAGTAAAAATGTTAGCTTATCCAAAAGAAGTTATCATGCAAAGTGTTTGCTTACCTTCCTTTTTGGCTTGGACAAATTGGTGTGGAACTTGCTTTGATTTTTTTTTACCACACTTGCATTGTTGAATGGTTCGCCCTTTTATTGATGACAAAGGGGGAGAAATATGATAAATTGATGACAAATTAGCATTATGAATGTTTTAGATAAATGCATAAAATGTATCTTATTGTAAATGCATGAATGTTTTGCGAATGCTTGAAATATAATTGGAATCGTCAAATACATCGTAACACATCGCAAATACTTAAAATATATATTTCATATGCATCATAGATACTTGAAATGTTTCATTAATCCTTGATAATTGTCTATCATTATGATGAGGTATCGAATTTATCATGCTATTTACAATTGATATCATGCCTTAGAATGATGAATTGTCATCTTTTATCGAGAATTATCATCTTGCTAAATTTCATATTTGAAATTTGCATCATACTTGAAAATGATGATTGTCTATTATCTATGTATATTGGATTTGAAAATGGATGTCATGCCTTGACATCATTTTTATTGATAAATACGTGGTATCGTATTTTGAATTAGTAAATAATGATAAGTATCATGATGTGTATGTTGATAAGTTTAAATGAATGTTACTTATCAGTTTGATGCTTGAATTCAAAGGCCTTGAATTCAAGAGTGTCTTTTCTCATGTATGGCATATAGATAGGGGAGTTAAGGTTAACTCCATCATTAATTGATTGTCATCATCAAAAAGGAGGAGATTGTTGAATCTCAGATTTTGATGATGAAATCAATTGGTAAATTATTTGATCAAATCTATACGTTAAGAATAGTGTGTAGGATTAACTATGATAGCAATCAAGGCATAAAGAAAAATAAAGTACTAGAGTCAAGATCAAGATTTCGTTGGGAGTTAGAGAGTTCGTCGGAAGTCTGGACATTCATCGGAAGTTCTGCCAGAATTGATCGAGAAGTCTAGGATCTTGCCAAAGAAGCTCGTCGGAACTCGCCAAGAAGATCGTCGTGAAGTCTAGGGGCTTGTCGGAAGTCCGCTGGAACATTGTTGAGAGATCATCAGAAGTTCGCCGGAAGATCACCGGAAGAAACCTAGACTAACTGGACTTGACTTGCTTAGTGTATGCCTTAAAAATCATAGTTAGCATGTAATTAGGGTTAGATTTGGGAGGTAATTCCATTAACTTTGTTAGGGGCCAACTAGGCCCATAATTGGACTGGGTTAGGCTAGATTCAAGGCCCAACTAGGTTGTTGGACCTTATCTAGCGGTGGAACCGTCAGAATAGGGCAGTGGAATCATCTAGGGAGCAGTCTCCCAAGTGGTCTGGGCAGTGATACCGCCGGCAGTTATTATCTGCCAAGCGGTGGTATCGCCAGAGCTTAGTCTCCGAGAACTCTATCAAGCGGTGGT
This sequence comes from Musa balbisiana, assembly GCA_004837865.1. NCBI lineage: Eukaryota > Viridiplantae > Streptophyta > Magnoliopsida > Zingiberales > Musaceae > Musa > Musa balbisiana. Next base: position 26,325 of record PYDT01000150.1, read on the forward strand.
ACCACCAGACTAGGAGGTCATACCGCCTAGTTGTCACGGACAAACTTCTAAACAGGATGTTTGATGTAATGCTTATGTATGTCCGTGTCTTTCGGTATGTTCATACTTTCCACAACATGTAGAGGGACGACCGAAGGCTTAATAGTCTCATTTTAGTTGGGTTTGGTGGCCGTTTTTGGCTTGTAAATAAAGTTTGTGTCATGTGAACATTTGTGAGAGATTTTTGATCTGTAGTGGACTATTTTGCCCCTTTGTTGTGCAATAGTTTTGAGCTTGTAAAGTCTACTTGTAATTTGCATTGTTTATGAAGTGTTTACGGAGAAGATTGTTTGTGGATCCCGAGTGAGGCGCTTTTTCTAACCCGTTTTCTCTTTTGTAGGTCCTAAGGGACCATGGGAGGTTTCGGGGAGGTTGACCTTTGTGGACAAACATGCAAGGGTGCCGCATGACTTAGGCAAAACAAGCTAAGTCTGTGACAGATGGTATTAGAGTGGGACAAGCACTCATAGAAACACTTGGCATGCAAACGTGGGGGACCTAGCAGGGCTGCATTGAGGGCAGCTAGCACCCGCGACCGTTTGGGGGAAAATGGGCATGGAGATGTAGGAAAAAGGAGTCGCTCAGAGGAGCGGGCATCTGAGATTGGCATTCAGAGGAATGACTAACCCTTTGCGCAAGAATGCGGAGCGCACAAAGGTTGGGATGGCTGAGTTTGAGCTATGGCTCAATGTTGACAACCGTACTTGATGGTGCTCAAGGTAAGCGAGGCATTTGGTAAAGGATGAGACCACGCAAGGTGGAATGAGTTGCTTAGCAATTGAAAGAGTTGTGCAAACCTCACAGAGGTGAGGGGAATTGCTAATTTGAAGAATTCGATACTCATGCAAGGGCTTGTATGCAGATGATGGAATGTCCGTGGCCATCCCGAGGCGACCGAAACTCGACGCCATGGAGTATTGAAACTTTCTCCGGGCTGAAGTGTACAGTAAGTTTAGCATGTTGCTAGGCCTTGAGTGGTGCAGCGGGGGCTATATTGACGTGGAGTCGTAGTCAAGCAAGTATGTTTGCAGGAGGCAGAACGCACAGTTTGTTCAGCAAATCGGAGTAGTCCAAGGGGATGGTGGTCTCCGAAACGAAGAGTGATGTTGCTCTAACGGGATAGATATCTAGGAGGGATAAGTTCCGACTATCTAGAGGGAGAATTACATGCAATAGACTACATATGTTGAGGAGTAGTACCTCAAAAATAACTCCACGAAGCTCAATGAACCGAGCGAGTGGCGAGGAGTCATCGCATGATCTTGCTTGAGAGAATGCATTATTGGATGCATTGCGAGATCAAGTGGGGGAGCGACCCAAAGCAACACAAATGAAGGCACACTTGGAGTCAATATAGAGATCAGACTTAAGGGTGGGCTGACACGTGGAATGGTGGGTGCGAGGGCCACCATCAACTCAATGCAAAAACAAGGAGCGGAGCAACTTGAGTGTAACTTGGTGAAGTACCCAAGCCGCATGAAGTGAGCTGGCATAGAAGATGGAACATGGAGCGGAGGTGCAGAGCTTCCCTTGGACAGAGGTCAAGGACATGAACTCTTGCAGAGGCAAGAGCAGGATCATGTTGTTCCATGGGTCCTTCATTCTGATGGAACGGACTCGTCTTGCATGGTGCCAAAGACGAAGGGAACTTCTGGGCACATGCACCTTATCTTGGAGAAGCATTTAATGGAGGAACTGAGGTGACTCAATTTGCGGAGGCGAAATTGGGTTCAGAAGGCCTTGGCACGGGGCAAGAGGACACGGAGATGGGTACTCTTGAAGAATATGCCATAGTGTTGCCATTCAAGTTGCCATAAAGGAAGCAGTGCGTAGTGGAGATTGTGCTAGTAGAGGCAGAGGCCTAGGATCCAAACAATGGTGTACTAATTGCAGCGAAGTCGGTGGACTTCGGGAGCTACTAGGCGATGGGCTGTCCTACAGTGGTGCTTTGTCTAGGTGTGACCCGAGAGCGGGTGGACGAAGGTCGATTGCGAAAGGAGCGAACACAATCGAAAGTGGAAGAGACCTTGTGATGTGTTGGCAGAGGCCACATATTGAGGGATCACAATTCGAGTTCATCCCACAAGGATCAGAATGCAATGGGGATGTCACCAGGAGGCGACATGGTGCAGCGGATCGTGGTGGAACAGTTCGTGGCAATGTGATATACACGGGTGGAGTCCCATGAGGGACTTTATCATACGGAGGTATGATCAAGAGCTACTGGAAGCTCCACTTCGGTGAACAACACGACGGCAAGAAGGGCTATGGATTCAAGGAATGAAGGCCATGGTACCGTAGAGGCGAGTCTTCCATGCGTGCATCGAATTTTGCATCGGATGAAAGCCTTGGTCATCAGCATATGGGGGCTATGTTCCACCAAGGGAAAAGTTTGAATGCAAGTACCAGTGAGTCCCATGAGAGGGACTTGATCATGCAGAGGTATGATCGAAGCAGCTGGAGAGTTGGATTGCTCCAGAGCCCATATTCGCTTAAGGGAGTCCGACAAGTCAGAGGACAAGGTCGAGTAAGCGAACGTTGCTACCAATGAAGCTAAGGAGAACAGAATCGGTGCAAACCCTACAATGTTAATACAGAGGCCATGCATGTGAGTTGTAGTCTGTCTTTCCATCGACCAAAGGGATCTGCTTGGAGAACACAAAGGTGTTGAAGTAGGGGGTCGAAAGGGGCGAGGAAGTGACGACGAGTCCATAGGGGCTTAGCTATCCAAAATCAAGCATTGGTTAGAATGGAGGTGGACTAAGAGGAGTGCCACAGAGACATATCTACCGATCGTGAAGAAAGGGATGCAGATGTGAGGCGACGGATAGTAGAGCCATGGGCATGGTAGGGCCATGGTACCACAGAGGTGGGACTTCCGTGGAGTCATCGATCCCTTGCTCTCATAAAGGGAGAGCACTTGGTCATGAATGGGGCCGAGAAGGTGGAGCATACAGAAGCAAACTCCAAGTACCAAGATAAGGCTGAAGGGCAAAGGCCAAGGAACTTCATAAGACTGGTGTTAATGAGCTTCTCATCAAGATAGCCGAAAGTGAAGGATTTCGGGTCGTGCAAGAGTGCACGACCAAGGAACAAAGCAGGCAGTATGTGGGGCTGTACCTTTGCTACTCAGTGGAGTAGGCGATAGGGTTGATGGAGAAGATGGTACAATCCCAAAGGTGACCAAAACTATTAGAGACTTACTCCAAGTTGGGGTGAAAACTTCCTGCATTCCAGAAGTTCGATGGCATTGAGAAGGTGAATCACAGTAGCTAACTCAACGCAATGAGTGCAAACACTTTGAGCGCTTCAGAAGTGTGAGTAAAGAGCATACGAAGACCAGTAACCAGCTCGATGCATGGAGTATAACCCTTGAGGAGGCGGGCGAAGTCAAGTAACCATTGCCTTCTCAACTCTTAAGAGAATGAGCGAAATCGAGTACCCCAATTCTCTTACCTATCCAGCAAAGGAGCTCTGCACAGGTTCAAAGACCCTTCGAAGATATTAGAAGACAATAGTTGTCAAATCCTCACTAATGGTAATCAGTGCTACTAAGAGTAGATTATCCGTTTCATTTCTCACGAAATGCCAATCAAAAGCGGAAGTGATGCAAATCTACTTGGAAGCAACAACTAAGTGAAAGAAGAGTCGATGGGCAAATTTTGTGGAGGAAGGACCCAAAACATTAAAAGTTTGCGAGGCGATGTTCATTAAAGCTCCAACAAGCATCCACCCAGTTCAAGTAGCATGAGGCATTTGAGAGACTAGCGCATAATAAGGATGGTCTTTTCCTTCATTTAGAGGATCTGCAGGAACCAACAAGGATCAACATAACTCAGCCAACCCCACACTAGAGTCAGAGTCATTGGTGAGTTGAAGTAGCATGGCGGATCAAAGGTTCGACCACTCAAAAATAGCAGTGGACAACAACTGGGAGCCAAGAGGCACATTGCAACGGGAGCAGAAGATTGAAGACTCAGCAAAGGCGAGGAGTTGCAATGTCGGCAAAGGCTTCATCAAGGACGTCGAAGGAATAAGTAGGGGAGAATGTCACGGACAAACTTCTAAATAGGATGTTTGATGTAATGCTTATGTATGTCCATGTCTTTCGGTATGTTCATGATTCACAGCATGTAGAGGGATGACCAAAGGCTTAATAGTCCCATTTTAGTTGGGTTTGGTGGCCATTTTGGGCTTGTAAATAAAGGTTGTGTCATGTGGACACTTGTGAGAGATTTTCGGTCTGTAGTGGACCATTTTGCCCTATTGTTGTGCAATTGTTCTGAGCTTGTAAAGTCTATTTGTAATTTGCATTGTTTATGAAGTGTTTACGGAGAAGATTGCTTGTAGATCCCGAGTGAGGCGCTTTCTTTAACCCGTTTTCTCTTTTGTAGGTCCTAAGGGACCATGGGAGGTTTTGGGGAGGTTGACCTTTGCGGATGGACACACAAGGGAGCCGCACGACTTAGGCAAAACAAGCTAAGTCCGTGACACAATGTCAAAGTATTAGGTGGTGGTACCACCCAGTACTAGTGGTGGTACTATCAGTACCTCAAAAATCTGGGATGACACTTTTTAGCTTCAATTTTGAAGCCATTGGGGCCTATAAATACTCCACCTTTTTCTACATGAAAGTGTAACAAAGTGTAGTCAAAGTGTGAAAAAACTCTATGTTGGGGTGTTAAAAGTGTTGTAAAAGTGAGAAGAGTCCTCCTCCCTCTCTTTAGCTTTACAATTATCCAAAAAGAGGTGTGAGGCTTGTGTGGGTTATGTCCTAAACCCGTGAAAAGAAGAAAGTGCTGTAAAGAGGTAGTTAGTCTTCGCCTATTGAAGGAAGACCATTAGTGGATGCCAATGATATCGACGGAGGAGGAATCGAAAGTGGATGTAGGTCATAATGATCGAACCACTATAAAATCTGGTGTGCTCATTTCCATACTGCTTTTCATTACTGTCATTACTTTCTAAGTTAATTGCTAGTTCATTTACTCTAAAGTCAAGAACATTCTGAGATTGATTTTCAATGAATGAATATCTTACAAAACCAATGATTTTTTCTACTACACTAATTCACCCCCTCTCTTAGTGCTGCTCTTGATCTTAACACACACATGGCTCATTTTTGTTCTTAATGAAGTCATAAGATCTGATTGCCTCATCAAATATTATGTTCCAACTTCGAGAAGCTTGCTTTCGTCTATAAATAGACCTAAGCAACATACACACCTTATTTGGGCAGTCCTTGAATATGAATCCCTCAAGTTGTATCATATACATTTTCTCCTCGAGGTTGCCATTAAAGAATGCAGTTTTCACATCCATTTACTAGATCTCATAATCATAGTGTGCTGCAATAGCCAATAGAATTCAGATGAAATTTAGTATGGCTACGGGTGAGAAGATTTCATCATAGTTAACACCTTGCCTTTGTTAGAAAAGCAATCGACACTAAGAGGGGGGGTGAATTAGTGCAGTGGTAAAATTACGTCGGTTCTGAAAAATTCTTCATACGATAGAAACCGAACTCGGAAGATAACTTGAAATCTCATTCGTATATGTAGTGAAAGGCAGTAAACAAGTAAATAGGTTTGTAGTAAGGTAAATTGCACAAAAGAAAAGCAAACCAGATTTTTATATTGGTTCGATCATCGTAACCTACATCCACTCCACCGATTCCTCTTCCGTCGAGGCCATTAGCATCCACTATCGATCTTTTTTCAATGGGCGAAGATCAACTACCCTTTTACACCCCTCTTCTCCTTCTCATGGGTTTAAGAGACAACCCTTACAAGCACACACTCCTCTTTAAATAGAATTTTAAGTCTAAGCTAGAGGAGGTATCTCTTAAGCAATTTCTACACCGTTTTCTCACTTTTAAGTTCTCCGTAGTTACTTATGTTAACCAAGGATGAGTGGGGTATTTATATGCCTCAAGTTGCTTCAAACTTGGAGACTAAAAATATCCCATCCCGAGTTTCTTGGGTATGGGCGGTACCACCGCCTGCGTTGGGCAGTACCACCGCTAGTGTTAGTCTGACACTAACACTGCACTGGGCGATATCACTGCCCAATTTGGTGGTACCATCGCTTGGCACCCTACCATTGGGCGATACCATCGCCTAGTCTAGCGGTACCACTATTTGGGAAGCTATGCTGGGCGGTACCACCACCCAGACTTACAGTACCATCGCCTGACATAGTTTCGGAGATTGTGCCACGATAGTGCCACCTGTTGGGTTACTGTTTGGGCCTTTCACAGGCCCAACATAGTCCTTACATGGGCCTAACTAGCCCCTAATTGGGTTGGCCCAAATCCAATCCCAATTATGTGCTACTACGATTTCTAAGACATTTAATAAGCTAGACAAGTCCGTAAGTCTAGTTTTCTTCCAGCAATCTTTCGGCGAACTTCGGATGATCTCTCGACAATGTTCCAACGGACTCCCGGCAAGCTTCTGGACTCCATGATGATCTTCTTGGCAAGTTCCAACGAGCTTCTTTAGCAAGCTCTAGGACTTCTCGATTGGTTTTGGTAAAACTTTCGATGAATATTCGGACTTCCAACGAACTCTCGAACACCCACAAAATCGCGTTCTTGACTCCGGGACTTCATTTTGCTTTATGCCTTGCTATCGTAGTTAATCTTGCACATGTAAAACACACTTCGATCTAGATAATTATTATTAAGCATGAATTATGTTGTCCGGCATGTCATTGGTCTATCGACGTCCGATTCTTCGGCGCATTGTCCTCTCTTGCGGCCTATTGCCCAATTAGCCAGTTGACTTTCGCAACACTGATATCCTTGGTGCAATATCCACTTTTCTTGGCTTGATGCCCAAAACCATGGCTCGAAGCGTTCTGTCGATACGTTGACCGATCCTCCAACTCGACGTCCAATCTTCTAACATGTTCCATTGGCCCAACATGATTCTTCCTGCTTGAAATGTCTCTCCCTGATCAAAGTATCATGTGTCTCTCAAAACACAGATCAAATCATAAACACTTATTAATTGGTTTCATCATCAGAATTTGAGATTCTACAATCTCTCCTTTTTTGTTGATGACAACCAATTGATGATGGAGTTAACCTTAACTCCTAGAGTTTAAACAAACTCCCCCTATCAATATGGCATATTTGATAGAACCTTGAATTCAAGCTGAATTCAAGTCATTGCAAATTTCATCATGAATATTTGCAACTTGTCATAATGCATAATATGATCATACTTCTCCCCCTTTGTCATCAATAAAAAGGAGAAGTGTAACTTTGTTTGAGATACAAGTTCAAATCGTTGCATAATAAATCTCAAGTTTAAGCATCATGCAAGCTAGCAAATTCATATCATTTAAGAGCGTCCAAACTAGTAAGTTTTCAAAAACAAATGCAAGATAGCATTTGTTGAAGTGTGCAAATTAGCAATTCTTACTTTTGCAATGTGCAAGTTGCAAGTTTTGCTTCTTGAGATAGGCAAGATATCACTTTTGCTTCTCTTGAGATTGCAAGATAGCATTTCTTGCTTTTAAGATGAGCAAACTAAAAAGTTTTGCCTCTCTCTGCGATATGTACGTTTGCAATTTTTGCTTCTCTTTAAATGTGTAAGCAAGCAAGTTTTTGCATCTTCTTGACTTGTGCAAGCTAGCTATCTCCCCCTTTGTCATTGTTAAAAGGAAGGGAAGAATACAATTTTGTATCTCTTTTTCCCTTTACAACAATTTTTCAAAGCATGACAAAGATAAGTAATCATTCTTATTCAAAGTGTCACCATTGAGATAAACCTTGAATTCAAATCAAGGCAATTTTAATCATGATTCACATTATATGCAATACATCATAATAAAATCATAAGTATTGCATGCATCATTCCAAATCATAAATATTTTACATTATGATGTAATCAATTTGTCAAATTACATCCTATCATGCTTGATCATAACTTCTCATTTGTATTTTATGCATAATTTCATTTCATCACATTCATTTCATCTCATCAAGAAAAATTAATTGGGTGATGAATACATGGAGTTATACAAAAATAAATCATATCATTAGAGATAAGATCATGTAAATACCAAAAGATATGATTCATATAGTAAATCTCATCTTAAATAAAATACCAAAAAAAATTGTAGGAGTACAAAGAAGAGATCTTGATTAAAAAAAAAAATCTTATGTAATTCCAAGAAATCAAGATCATGATTTTGATAAAACTCATTCAAATTCAAATCCTCAAAATCATCAAAATTTCAACATTACTTTTAAGAGATTCAAAATGGCATAAATAATTTTATTGATCTCTTAGTGAAAAATAGATAAGGTAGGGATTTGAGTGGTTTTCAAGAAAAATACTTTCTTCTTTTTGTTTCAACTTATTAATTGATTTCATACATGCATGTTTTTTTCTTTTATGCCAAATTCATGTTTCATTCATTAACACCAACAAAGAACTTTCAAAAGATCGCAAACACTGTCATGTATAAGTTTGAAATATAAACTCGTTAAGCATACTTTCAAATCATAATTACATTTTCATTAAGACATCAAGCATGGTTTTGTTGAACATGATGTTGAATGATTCTTAAGGATATCTAAACATCCTTATTTTCAATTTGTATGATTAACTTTATATTAGCATGCCCAAATATTTGTTCTTATGTCAAAACCATGTATCAACGTTTAAAATGGAAAGATAAAAAATCATTAAGATCAAAAAGTGTAACACATAATTCTAAAACATATGATTTCAAATCATTACTTTAGGTCCTCATACAAAAAAATCATCAAGCATGATACAAACATTTATTTTCAAAACATTCATCATGATAAGGCATACAAGCCAAAGAAATCATTAAACATAAAGCATATTCATCAATCATGATTTCAATGAACATAAGGCATTTTCAAACAAAATCGAAAATCAATACGAAAATCATCAAGATATATATTATTACTTCTTGAAACATACATAGGATTTATCTTAAGTATTAGATTTAAGTCTAACATTTTTGTTCATTTATCATAAAATATGTAATTTTCATGATCATTTTCAAAATTACTAGAAAGATAAGCGTGATTTCTAATTTTTTGCATTTTCATTACATTATTAAACATATATTTTTTCAAGAAAAATATTTTTTCTAAACTAAATTAAAAATAACTCATGAAAAGCATTATGTAATTTTGAAATAAATTAAGGGGATTTTGGTTACCTCGTCGTCGAAAGCCGTTAAGGTGTAGTTTGCCACCTCGCCTTTGTTGGTTCATTCTTCATCTTCGAATGAACTTGATTCGTCTCAAAGTACTTTCTTTTTCTTGCATTCATAGCAAGTAATTGCGCTCTTTTTGTTCTTTAATTTTTGTTTTATAAATCTTTTAAATTTCATAGTGAGGAGTTCAAGTTCACCATCACTTGAGATTATGCTCGAGTGGTCTTCAATTGTTCTAAGTCTGAAATCCTTTTCGTTCTTTGGAAGGTTGTTCTCAAGTTCATTTTGTGCTACATTGGTTATAAAACTCATTTCATAGGTCATTAAAGACCTAATTAGTTCTTCAATTAGAAAATGTTTCAAATCTTTTAATTCTTGTATTGCGGCTACTTTCGAAACCCAACTCTTATTAAGAGAACGTAAAATTTTGTTTACAAGTTCGAAATCTAAAAAACTTCTACCAAGTGTTTTTAAACAATTGACAACATCCGTAAAACGGGTGTACATGTCAACAACGATTTCACTTGGCTTCATTCGAAAAAGTTCAAAATCATGCATCAAAAGGTTTATCTTAGAATCTTTTACTCTATTAGCGCCTTCTTGTGTGATTTTGAGAGTGTGCCATATATCGAAAGCCGTTTCGTAAGTATAAACCCGATTAAACTAAGTTTTGTCCAAAGCGCAAAATAGAGCATTCATAGCTCTAGCATTTAAAGAAAAAGTCTTCTTCTCTAAATCATTCCAATGGTTCATTGGAAGAGAAGACATTCGAAAATCACTTTCGACAATATTCTATAAATTCAAATCTAAGGAAAGCAAGAAAACTCTCATTCAAGTTTTCCAATACGTGTAGTCCGTCCCATTGAACAAGGGAGGATGAATGAGAGAAAGTCCCTCTTGAAAGCTAAAAAGAGCCATTTCTCTTGGGTGTGAAATCAAATGAGAAATCACGAGGCTCTGATACCAATTAATAGGAAAGTAGTCGACACTAAGAGGGGGGGTGAATTAGTGCAGCGATAAAATTACGTCGGTTCTGAAAAATTATTCATACGATAGAAACTGAACTCGAAAGATAACTTGAAATCTCGTTCGTATATGTAGTGAAAGGCAATAAGCAAGTAAAGAGGTTTGTAGTAAGGTAAATTGCACAAAAGAAAAGCAAACCAAATTTTTATAGTGGTTCGATCATCGTAACCTACATCCACTCCACCGATTCCTCTTTCATCGAGGTCATCAGCGTCCACTATCGATCTTCTTTCAATGAGCAAAGATCAACTACCCTTTTACACCATTCTTCTCCTTTTTATGGGTTTAGGAGACAACCCATACAAGCACACACTCCTCTCTAAACAAAATTCTAAGTCTAAGCCAGAGGAGGGATCTCTTAAACAATTTGTACAACATTTTCTCACTTTTAAGTTCTTTGTGCCTTCTTACATTAACCAGGGATGAGAGGGGTATTTATAAGCCTCAAGTTGATTCAAACTTGGAACCTAAAAATATCCCATCTCGAGTTTCTTGGGTATGGGTGGTACCACCGCCCGTGTTAGTCTAACATTGACATTGCACTGGGCGGTACCACCGCTTGGCACCCTGCTATTAGGCGGTACCACCACCCAATCTGGTAGTACCATCGCTTGGGAGGCTGTGTTGGGTGGTACCACCGCCTAACACAGTCTCGGAGACTGTGCCACGATGGTGTCACCTGTTGGGTTACTGTTTGGGCCTTTCATTAGGCCCAACATAGTCCTTACATGGGCCCAACTAGCCCCTAATTGGCCCAAATCTAATCCCAATTATGTGCTAACTATGATTTCTAAGATATCTACTAAGCTAGACAAGTTCGTAAGTCTAGTTTTCTTTCGGCGAGCTTCCGACGAACTTCCGATGATCTCTCGACAATGTTCCAATAGACTCCCAGCAAGGTCCTGGACTTCATGATGATCTTCTTGGTGAGTTCCAATGAGTTTCTTTGGCAAGCTCTAAGACTTCTCGATTGGTTTTGGTAGAACTTTGGACGAACGTCCGACTTCCGATGAACTCTCGAACTCCCACGAAATCATGTTCTTGACTCCGGAACTTCATTTTGCTTTATGCCTTACTATCGTGGTTAACCTTATACATGTAAAACACACTTCGATCTAGACAATTATTACTAAGCATGAATCATGTTGTCCGGCATATCATTGGTCTATCGACACTTCATCTGATTCTTCGGTGCATCGTCCTCTCTCGCGGCCTATTGCCCAATCAGCCAGTTGACCTCCACAACACCGATATCCTTGGTGCAATATATGTTCTTTTTGGCCCGATGTCCAAAACCATGGCCCGAAGCCTTCTGTCGATACGTCGACCGATCCTCCAGCTCGACGTCTAATCTTCTAACATGTTCCACTAGCCCAATATGATTCTTTCTGCTTTAATTATCTCTCCCTGATTGAAGCATCCTACATCACTCAAAATACAAATCAAATCATAAACACTTATCAATTGGTTTTATTATCAAAATATGAGATTCTACAGCCTTTGACGATACCCCTTAGCCACTAGCCTTGCTTTATAGGTCTCTAATTTTCCATCTACTCCAATCTTCTTCTTGAAGATCCACTTGCAACCGATGGGTACAATACCCTCAGGTGCATCAACTAGGTTCTAAACCTTGTTGGAGTACATGAAATCCATCTCAGAATTTATGGCTTCTTACCATTTCTTAGAGTCTATACTCGTAATAGTCTCCTCGTAGGTCTAAGGATCAATATTTTCAATATCCTCTCCTCCAATATGTCTCACATATCTCTTAAGAGGATGAGATACTTTGACAGACCTACATAAAGTTGGAACTTGTGTGCTAGGTGCCTAAACAGACTCGTGCTGTGAAATGGTATTGAATCTCAGATTTTGATGATGAAATCAATTGGTAAATTGTTTAACATAATCTATGTGTTGATATAAGTGTGCAGGATTAACTACAATAGTGGTAAGGCATAAAGCAGATGATGGGTCGGAGTTGAAGATTTGGATGTTGTACCGGGAGCTCGCCAAGAGTTTATCGCCAAAAGCTTATCGAAAGATCGCCGAGAGTTTGTCAGAAGATTACCGAGAGTTCATCGAGAGTTTGCCGGAAGCACGTCGGAAGACTCGTTGAGAAGTTCGTCAAAGGATCACCAAGAGAAAAATCGACATATTGGACTAATCGCTTTCCTTAATCGTAGTTGGAACATTAGTTGAGTTAGGATTGGGAGGTGATCCCACTAACTCAGTTAGGGGCCAACTGGGCCCTAAATAGGGCTGAATTAGGCTGGATTGAATAGCCCATTCAACATTTGAAATCACGGCCTGTGGTGTCACCACTAGGGCCGGCGGTGGCACCGCTTGGGACTCGGTCTCCTAGGTGTTCTAGGCGGTGGTACCATAAATAGTTAATGCTGTCAAGTGGCGGTACCGCTAAAGCTCGATCTTCGAGCTCTGACAGGCAGTCGTACCACCCAGACTAAATGGTGGTACCATCTAGTGTCAGTCTACAAGCGATAGTACCACCTAATAATGGTGGTGGTACCGCCAGTACCCCAAAATCTAGGGAAGTGACACTTTTTGGCTCGAATTTAGAAGCCATTAGGGCCTATAAATACCCCACCATTTTCTACATAAAAGGGTACGAAAGTGTTAGCAAATCTTGAATATTTGGGGTGTTAAAGTGTTGTAAAAGTACTAGAGTTCTCCTCCCTTTCTAAGTGTTGAGATCATTCAAGAGAGGTGTGAGACTTGTAAGGGTTACCTCCTAAGCCCGTGAAAAGGAGAAAGTATTATAAAGAGGTGGTTGGTCTTCACCTATTAAGGAAAGACCATTAGTGGACGTCGGTGACCTCGACGGAGGAGGAATCGGAAGTGGATGTAGGTCACAACGACCGAACCACTCTAAATTCTTGTTTGCTTTTCTATTTGTGCAATTTACACTACTGCTAACCTCCTTAACCTTCTCTTCACACTCTTACGAAAGTTTTCAAGTTTAATATCTTTCTAAAATAGATTAAATCGAAATAAATATTTTTGAAATCAATAATTTTTCCACTGCACTAATTCATCCCCCCCCCCTCTTAGTGCCGCTCTTGATCCTAACAATTGGTATCAGAGCAAGATTACTCTCATTTGGTTTGAAACCCAAGAGAGATGACATTTGCCAACAACCAAGAGGGTCACTTAATTACACGTCCGCCCATGTTCAATGGAACAGACTACATATATTGGAAGACTAGAATGATAATTTTTCTTATTTCTATAGATTTTAAGCTATAGAACATTATCGAAAATAGTTTTCAAATGTCTTCTCTTCCAATGAACAATTGGGATGAGTTAGAGAAGAAGACTTTCACTTTACACGCTAAGGCTATGATTGCCTTGTTTTGTGCTTTAGATAAAAACGAGTTCAATCGAGTGTTTATTTGTGAAACAACTTTTGATATTTAGCACATACTCGAAGTTACTCACGAAGGCACTAGTAGAGTAAAGGAGTTGAAAATTAATCTTTTAGTCCATACTTATGAGTTATTTCAGATGAAACCGAGTGAGACCATTGGAGACATGTACACCCGATTTACGGATGTCGTCAATGGTCTAAAAGGACTTGGTAAAAGTTTCTCAGATTTTGATGATGAAATCAATTGGTAAATTGTTTAACATAATCTATGTGTTGATATAAGTGTGCAGGATTAACTACAATAGTGGTAAGGCATAAAGCAGATGATGGGTCGGAGTTGAAGATTTGGATGTTGTACCGGGAGCTCGCCAAGAGTTTATCGCCAAAAGCTTATCGAAAGATCGCCGAGAGTTTGTCAGAAGATTACCGAGAGTTCAATCGAGTGTTTATTTGTGAAACAACTTTTGATATTTAGCACATACTCGAAGTTACTCACGAAGGCACTTTATGAGTATATTTCAGATGAAACCGAGTGAGACCATTGGAGACATGTACACCCGATTTACGGATGTCGTCAATGGTCTAAAAGGACTTGGTAAACAGTTTCTCAGATTTTGAACTTATTAATAAAATTTTAAGATCCTTTTCAAAGAATTAGGAGGCCCTAAGTAACGGCCATTTAAGAGGCTAAGGGATTTAAATAACTTTCCGCGTCGAAAACTAATCGGGTCAGCTATGAGCTATGAGATGACTTGTAATGCTTATGAGAGAGCTTGAGAATTAACCTTCTAAAGAACAGGAAGGATATGATACTAAGAACTCAGAAGACCACTTGAAGAAAATTCAAGTAATGAGGACTATGATGATGACTTGGCACTCTTGACAAGAAAGTTAAAAAAATTGATAAAAAGAAATAAAATTAGAAATGATACTAAAAATAAATTTGAACCCAAGAAAGAACAAGTCATATGCTACGAATGCAAGAAGCTAGGACATTTCAAAAGCGAATGTCCCCAAGCAAAGAATAAACAACTAAAGAAGAAGAAGGCTCTTAAAGCACCGTGGGACGACTCAAGGGTTTCCGAAGAAGAGGAGCAAACCAACATTGAGTAAGTTGCTTACTATACGCTAATGGCTATTGGAGATGAGGTAAGCAGTTTATTATATGCAAATTTATCTTTTGATGAATTACTAAGTGCTTTTCATTATTTATTCGATGAATGTAAATTAGTTAGTAAAAAATATAAATTGTTAAAAAAGGAGCATGCTTCTCTTATTAGCGACTTTAATAGACTAAAAATTGAGCATAATCATAGTTTAGCTCCTTGCACAAAAAATGATGAATTAAAAACACGTAGAAAGGAAAACTTGCTACTCAAAGAAACCTTAGAAAAGTTTGTTAGGATCGGAGCGGCACTAAGAGGGGGGGTGAATTAGTACAGCGGATTAAAACTAGTAGGTTTGAAACTGATTCCGTAAAATGCGAAGATATTTCGTTCGATAGTAACTAGAGTAAAGTGAAGAACAAAAACTTGCTTCTATGTAGATAATGATTGTAGAAAAATAATAACTCACACATTCAAGGAACACGCAGATTTAAAGTGGTTCGATCAAAATGACCTACATCCACTTGCGAAGCCTTCTTCGATGAGGCCCCCAACTTCCACTAGCAAATCACTTTGAAGGGGAAGGACAAACACCCCTCTTACAACCTTTACAAGTGGTTCACACTCTTACAAAATTTCAGCAAGAAAGAAAGGGAGGTGAACACTCAAACAATTTGAAAGTAAGACTTGCTAAGGCTTTGCTAAGACTTTTTTTTCTACTCTATTGCTTCTCAAAAGTTGTAATCTCTGCTGAGAATTGAGGGGTATTTATAGGCCTCAAGAGGATTCAAATTTGGGCTCCAAAATTTGAATTCTCTTCGGTTCCCGAAGCTAGCGGTGCCACCGTTTGTTAGTGGCGGTGCCACCGCTTGTCAATTCTGACACTGACAGTGTACTGGGCGGTGCCACCGCCCAGTCCAGCGGTGCCACCGCCTAGCTCTTCAGGTGCTGGGCGGTGCCACCACCCAGATCGGCGGTGTCACCGCCTAGCTCTCAGGTGCTGGACGGTGCCACCGCCCAGTATGGTGGTTCCACCGCCTGTCTCTCGGGTGCTGGGTGGTGCCACCGCCCGACCTTATTGGTTACTAGTTGGGCTTTAAGTCCGGCCCAAACAGGTTTCATTTTGGGCCCAATTGGCCCCTAATCAAGATATATGATTATTTCTTAATCCTAACCTTAATTACATGCAAACTACGTAACTAAAAAACATAATCCTAAGCAAGTTTTTAACCGACGAACTTCAAGTCTTGTTCCGGTGAGCTTTCCGGTGATCTTCTAGCGAACTTCCGATACGCCCTTGGATTTCCTCCGACGGACTCCCAACTGGCTCCCGATCTTGTGGCGAAATCAATGAGTAGCCGAGCCTTCTCGGTGATCTCTGCGAACCTCCGATGATCTCTTCGGCAGACTTCCGAAAACTCTAACAAGTCCCCGATTTCTTCTCGATTGGTTCCGGCAGCATCTCCGACGAATCTTCGGACTCTCAAACACCCATCGAACTTGATTCCGGTAGACTCGCTTTATGTCTTCAAGCTTTCGTAGTTAATCCTGTATACTTATCTCAACATATGGATTAGACAAAATATGACAATTGACTTCATCATCAAAATCCGAGATTGAACAATCTCCCCCTTTTTGATGATGATAATCAATTGATAACGGAGTTATCCTTAACTCCCTCTATCTATATGCCATACTTGAGATAAGTCATTCTTGAATTCAAGGCCTTTGAATTGAAGAGACATATTGATAAGTTAAACCTTATCAATACTCCCATCATGATTCCTATCATGATGTATCTTTCTGAAAATGATGTCAAGACTTGACAACCATTTTCAAGTTTTATATTTCAAACATGAATGATAGTGATCATAGTAAGATATCAACATATAAAATTATGATTTAAGCTTTTGATATCTTAACATAATGCAAACATTTCATAGTGAAAATATGGCAATCATAGCATAGCAATTATCAATTTACCATATTTCTCCCCCTTTGTCATCAACAAAAGGGAGAGCGACTTTAAGCGTATAATTTGTGATTATTAAAGCAAAGGAATTCAACATTACTATAGAATTTAGTTTAAAAAAAATTAATCCAGAATTAAAACTTTATCTTTCATTCAAAATACATCGCAAAAGTAGGTTCAACATCATTCAAGGAAAGAAGATGACAAAGATTGCATATCAAGATAAAAGATACATCGATTAATCTTTAGGAGGAAATGCATAGTGCTGATACAGGATATCTATTTTGTGATTCATTTGCCGTAGTTCCTGCAAAATTTCAAATTGCTGAGTTTGAATCTGCTCTTGCTGTGTTTTGAGTTGGTCTTGTTGTGATTTGATCTGATACAATTCTACCAAAATGAGTTCTTCAGAGGATGAAACAGGAGCTGAAGGTGCTGCACCAAAGGGACTAGGAGGAGGAGATTCATTTCCCCTAAGAATTGGTATTTCAGGGTGTTCTACTAGTGGGGGAATTGGATCAATCCTTCTAGGTTGCCTCACCCATATACCATTGCTAAAAGTGCACCTAAGTCTTTTCAATAGATTCTTATTGATGGTATTAAAATGATCAACTTGAATAATTTCTTCATCAGGCGAGACACTAATATTATGGGCAAGTATTAATCGAGTAATTAACCCCCCATATGGTAACATAGTGTCTTTAGCTATTATATCCTGCATGTGTTGCCGGATTAAGTATCCAAAATAATTATTTTGTCCGGTTATAATCCAGTACATGGTGCTTAGCTCTATTTGACTCATTTTATCAAGATGAAATTGCTTGGGAAGTAGTATGCTAGTCATGATGTGATGAAGAATTTTAGAGTTAAAGGATAGTAGGTGCTCGCAACTCTTGGGTATCATGCTTAGGTTCGAATTTTCAAAGATAGTTTCTAAGGCTTCGGAGTAAGTTGCTCCGATCACATTGACATCCCATTTGTTTCTAAAGTAACAACCATTATCCTTTTCAGTAATTCCAATTAGTTCACAAATAGTACTATCAAAGATTCTAATCTGTGTTCCTAAAAGGTAAGTACTTAGGCTTTCATTGTCCACACACAAGTTTGCATAAAATATCCTAACTAACCTAGGATAAATTAGTTCATTGATTTGTAGGAGAGGTAAGACATCTAAATGTGCAAACCACCTAATGGGTTCTAGTTTTTCTAGTTCGTTTAGATCAACGTGTTTACCCTTATGTATAGTTCTTGTTTCGAAATTTGGAAATCTAAGTGCTACTTCTTTAGATTTAAAAAGATTTTGGTCATATGAATCTCCTACAATCCTTTTCCCTTTTGATCTCTTAGGAGCCATTATCTAGACAAGATGATGGATCAAAAATATGAAACTGTAAAGGGTAGGGAAAATAATGAAAAAAGGAAGAAGAAAATTTCAGGTTTTACCTTATGGAGAATTTCTTGAAAGATGGAGAGCTTGGACTAACAAGAATCCCTTTCCAAGGCTTCTAAATGTTGGAATGAGGCTTTAGAGAGGTTGGGGGAGGGTTGAGGCAGGTTCTCACGGGTTGGGGGCGGTGTCACCGCCGGCCCTAACCCTTAGATTTATATAGGGGCTCTCGAGCGGTGCCACCGCCTAGTGACCGAACGCTTAGGCGGTGCTACCACTAGTTCTGGCGGTGCCACCGCTGGAATGCCGCGGAAGGAAGGCGGTGCTATCGCCGGTTCTGGCGGTGCCACCGCTGGCATGCTGCGAAAAAAATTTTCATTCCTTCCCCATTTTTTTTTTATTTTTATTTTCAGAGATGTTAGGATAAACATTTCTTTTGGAATTAAAAGAGAAAGATCAAATCCATTAAGGAACGGAAAGAGGATAAAAAACTTTTCGGAAAGTACATTCTTAGGGACAATTTAACATGCCTAGTTCCCTTCTAATAAATTCAAATTGGTCTTCATTTAAGGCTTTTGTAAAGATGTCTGCCAATTGATACTTTGTGTTAATGAATTCTAGAACAACATTATTGTTAAGGACATGATCGCATATGAAATGATGCCTAACGTCGATATGCTTAGTTCTAGAGTGCTGAATTGGATTTTTGGTAAGACATCTAAATGTGCAAACCACCTAATGGGTTCTAGTTTTTCTAGTTCGTTTAGATCAACGTGTTTACCCTTATGTATAGTTCTTGTTTCGAAATTTGGAAATCTAAGTGCTACTTCTTTAGATTTAAAAAGATTTTGGTCATATGAATCTCCTACAATCCTTTTCCCTTTTGATCTCTTAGGAGCCATTATCTAGACAAGATGATGGATCAAAAATATGAAACTCGGTGCCACCGCTGGCATGCTGCGAAAAAAATTTCATTCCTTCCCCATTTTTTTTTATTTTTATTTTTCAGAGATGTTAGGATAAACATTTCTTTTGGAATTAAAAGAGAAAGATCAAATCCATTAAGGAACGGAAAGAGGATAAAAAACTTTTCGGAAAGTACATTCTTAGGGACAATTTAACATGCCTAGTTCCCTTCTAATAAATTCAAATTGGTCTTCATTTAAGGCTTTTGTAAAGATGTCTGCCAATTGATACTTTGTGTTAATGAATTCTAGAACAACATTATTGTTAAGGACATGATCGCATATGAAATGATGCCTAACGTCGATATGCTTAGTTCTAGAGTGCTGAATTGGATTTTTGGTAAGACATATGGCACTTGTATTATTACATTTTATGGGAATATTTTTCAAGTGAATTCCATAGTCTTCTAATGTATTTTTCATCTAAACAATTTGTGCATAGCATGCACTTGCAGCGATGTATTCGGCTTCCGCCGTAGATAGTGCAATTTAATTTTGTTTCTTGGAAGTCCAAGAAACAAGTGCATATCCTAAAAATTGGCATGTTCCGGATGTACTTTTTCTATCTATCCTGCATCCGCCAAAATCGGCATCTGCATAAGCTATTAAATCGAATTTTTCTGATTTCGGATACCAAAGTCCTAAATTTGGAGTTCCTTTAAGATATCTAAATATTCTTTTAACACTCTTAAGATGAGATAATTTAGGATTAGATTGAAACCTAGCGCAAAGTCCCACACTAAACATAATATCCGGTCTAGTCGCGGTGAGGTAGAGTACACTACCTATCATTCCCCTATACGTTTTTTGATCGAAATTTTCGTTGTTTTCATCCATATCTAACTTAGTTGAAGTACTCATAGAGGTGTTTATTGCTTTTGAATTATCCATGTTAAATTGTTTTAACAATTCTAATGTATATTTAGATTGGTTAAGAAATATACCGTCACTAAGTTGTTTGATTTGCAATCCTAAAAAGAATGTTAATTCACCCATTAAACTCATTTCAAATTCATGACTCATATTTTTGGCAAATGATTCACATAGTGATTCATCCGAAGAACTAAAAATAATATCATCAACATAAATTTGCACAATAAGAAAATTATTTTAAAATGTTTGATAAACAATGTAGTATCAACCTTGCCTTTGGTAAAATTATTTAAAATAAGAAAGGAACTAAGCCTTTCGTACTAAGCTCTAGGAGCTTGTTTCAAACCATAGAGAGCCTTAGTCAATTTGAATACATGATTAGGAAGAAGAGAATTTTCAAATCCAGGAGGTTGTTCGACATATACTTCTTCCGAAATAAAACCATTCAAGAAGGCACTTTTGACGTCCATTTGAAATAATTTAAAATTATTACTACTAGCATAGGTAAGGAGCATCCTAATGGCTTCTAATCTTGCCATAGGAGCGAAGGTTTCTTCGTAGTCGATACCTTCTTCTTGGTTGAAACCTTTGGCCACTAATTTAGCCTTGTTTCTAACTACGATACCACATTCGTCTTGCTTGTTTCTAAAGACCCATTTAGTACCAATGACTAAATGGTCACTAGGTATAGGAACAAGCTTCCATACCTCATTCCTCTCAAATTGATTCAATTCCTCTTGCATTGCAATGACCTAAGAATCATCTTTCAAGGCCTCGTCAATGCATTTAGGTTCGATTTGAGAGAGAAAGGCAGCATTAGCACAAAAATTTTGAAAGAAGAACGAGTTTGAACCCCTTGTGATGTATCTCCTATAATTTGCCCTTTTGGATGAGCATCTACATACTTCCATTACTTGGGTAAGGAGATTTTGGAAGAAGATGCATCCAAGTTGCTATTTTGAGGAGGGGGTTCCTTTAAGATATCTAAATATTCTTTTAACACTCTTAAGATGAGATAATTTAGGATTAGATTGAAACCTAGCGCAAAGTCCCACACTAAACATAATATCCGGTCTAGTCGCGGTGAGGTAGAGTACACTACCTATCATTCCCCTATACGTTTTTTGATCGAAATTTTCGTTGTTTTCATCCATATCTAACTTAGTTGAAGTACTCATAGAGGTGTTTATTGCTTTTGAATTATCCATGTTAAATTGTTTTAACAATTCTAATGTATATTTAGATTGGTTAAGAAATATACCGTCACTAAGTTGTTTGATTTGCAATCCTAAAAAGAATGTTAATTCACCCATTAAACTCATTTCAAATTCATGACTCATATTTTTGGCAAATGATTCACATAGTGATTCATCCGAAGAACTAAAAATAATATCATCAACATAAATTTGCACAATAAGAAAATTATTTTTAAAATGTTTGATAAACAATGTAGTATCAACCTTGCCTTTGGTAAAATTATTTAAAATAAGAAAGGAACTAAGCCTTTCGTACTAAGCTCTAGGAGCTTGTTTCAAACCATAGAGAGCCTTAGTCAATTTGAATACATGATTAGGAAGAAGAGAATTTTCAAATCCAGGAGGTTGTTCGACATATACTTCTTCCGAAATAAAACCATTCAAGAAGGCACTTTTGACGTCCATTTGAAATAATTTAAAATTATTACTACTAGCATAGGTAAGGAGCATCCTAATGGCTTCTAATCTTGCCATAGGAGCGAAGGTTTCTTCGTAGTCGATACCTTCTTCTTGGTTGAAACCTTTGGCCACTAATTTAGCCTTGTTTCTAACTACGATACCACATTCGTCTTGCTTGTTTCTAAAGACCCATTTAGTACCAATGACTAAATGGTCACTAGGTATAGGAACAAGCTTCCATACCTCATTCCTCTCAAATTGATTCAATTCCTCTTGCATTGCAATGACCTAAGAATCATCTTTCAAGGCCTCGTCAATGCATTTAGGTTCGATTTGAGAGAGAAAGGCAGCATTAGCACAAAAATTTTGGAAATCGCGGTTTTGAAATTCGCCACCGTGATCACTCCGAATTGATGAAATCATGAAACCTTTTTTGTTTTGAGTGAGTTTACAAAATTTAGAGAAATATTTGAAACAATCACTTTTGTAAGCCAAGAAATAGGTCCAAGTGTATCTAGTATAATCATCTACAATTACAAAAGTATATTTGCTTCCTCTTAGACTTGTCGTGTCAATTGGTCCAAATAAGTCTAAATGGATCAATTGTAATGGTCTAGTGGTGCTAATTTGATTTTTTGGTTTGAAACTAGTTTTTATTTGTTTACCTAGTTGACACGCATCGCATACTTTGTCCTTAACAAACTTCATATTTGAAATCCCTCGTACTAATTCTCTAGATGAGATCTTAGATATTAGTTTCATGCTTGCATGGCCTAATCTCCTATGCCAAAGCCAAGCATCATCTTTTAAAGCGGAGAGGCACATTTCATTACCTAGTTCATCAAGATTGATGGTGTAGACATTATTTTTAAAATGTTTGATAAACAATGTAGTATCAACCTTGCCTTTGGTAAAATTATTTAAAATAAGAAAGGAACTAAGCCTTTCGTACTAAGCTCTAGGAGCTTGTTTCAAACCATAGAGAGCCTTAGTCAATTTGAATACATGATTAGGAAGAAGAGAATTTTCAAATCCAGGAGGTTGTTCGACATATACTTCTTCCGAAATAAAACCATTCAAGAAGGCACTTTTGACGTCCATTTGAAATAATTTAAAATTATTACTACTAGCATAGGTAAGGAGCATCCTAATGGCTTCTAATCTTGCCATAGGAGCGAAGGTTTCTTCGTAGTCGATACCTTCTTCTTGGTTGAAAACCTTTGGCCACTAATTTAGCCTTGTTTCTAACTACGATACCACATTCGTCTTGCTTGTTTCTAAAGACCATTTAGTACCAATGACTAAATGGTCACTAGGTATAGGAACAAGCTTCCATACCTCATTCCTCTCAAATTGATTCAATTCCTCTTGCATTGCAATGACCTAAGAATCATCTTTCAAGGCCTCGTCAATGCATTTAGGTTCGATTTGAGAGAGAAAGGCAGCATTAGCACAAAATTTTTGAAAGAAGAACGAGTTTGAACCCCTTGTGATGTATCTCCTATAATTTGCCCTTTTGGATGAGCATCTACATACTTCCATTACTTGGGTAAGGAGATTTTGGAAGAAGATGCATCCAAGTTGCTATTTTGAGGAGGGGGTTCCTTTAAATCCAAAGTTTCAAAACCAATATCATCATCAAAATCATTTTTCTTTAACTTGAAAATTTCATTAAAAATTACATGAATAGACTCTTCTATAACTAAGGTTCTTTTGTTAAAAACACGAAAAGCCTTAGAAACGGAAGAGTAACCAAGAAAGATGCCTTCATCGGATTTAGCATCAAATTTTCCTAAGGCATCCTTTTCATTTAAAATAAAGCATTTGCAATCGAAAACTTTAAATAAGAAACATTTGGTGTTTTGTTATTCCATAATTCATAGGGAGTTTTTGATAGAGATGGTCTTATTAGAACCCTATTCATGATGTAGCAAGTCGTATTCACGGCTTCGGCCCAAAAATACTTGGGTAGACTATGTTCATTCAATATAGTTCTTACCATTTCTTATAGATTTCTATTTTTTCTTTCTACTACTCCATTTTGTTGAGGATTTCTTAGAGTAGAGAAGTTGTAGTTATATCCGTTAACTTCACAAAAATTTTGGAAATCGCGGTTTTGAAATTCGCCACCGTGATCACTCCGAATTGATGAAATCATGAAACCTTTTTTGTTTTGAGTGAGTTTACAAAATTTAGAGAAATATTTGAAACAATCACTTTTGTAAGCCAAGAAATAGGTCCAAGTGTATCTAGTATAATCATCTACAATTACAAAAGTATATTTGCTTCCTCTTAGACTTGTCGTGTCAATTGGTCCAAATAAGTCTAAATGGATCAATTGTAATGGTCTAGTGGTGCTAATTTGATTTTTTGGTTTGAAACTAGTTTTATTTGTTTACCTAGTTGACACGCATCGCATACTTTGTCCTTAACAAACTTCATATTTGAAATCCCTCGTACTAATTCTCTAGATGAGATCTTAGATATTAGTTTCATGCTTGCATGGCCTAATCTCCTATGCCAAAGCCAAGCATCATCTTTTAAAGCGGAGAGGCACATTTCATTACCTAGTTCATCAAGATTGATGGTGTAGACATTATTTTGTTTTAATGCAATCATAGTCATGTTATTGTTTGGTTTTTCAATAATACACACATTTGATTCAAATCTAACGATATAACCTTTATCGCATAATTGACTAATACTCAAGAGATTATGTTTCAATCCATCAACTAGTAATACATTATCAATAGAAAAGTTTAATTTGTTACCTATGGTTCCCTTGCCAATGATTTTGCCTTTGTTGTTGTCTCCGAAGGTGACATAGCCTTCGTCTATGCTAGTGAGCTTGGAGAATTGGGATGGATCTCCGGTCATATGCCTTGAGCATCTATTATCAAGGTACCATCTCTTGCTCCTAGCTTGTGATGGTGTATATTTCTACAAGAAGGGATTATTTTTAGGTACTCATTTACTTTTGGGTGCCTCAAAAGCTGATCTAACTTGTTTATCATGTTGCATGGACTTGATCATGGTTCCTTTAGGAACCCAAATCAATTTGTTTGGATTAATTTTCTTGAATGGACATTGATAAGTTTTATGTCCATATTTGCAACAAAAGTTGCAATTGCTTTGGTGTTGAACATGTAAGATAGGACCTTTAATGAAGGTGGTTGGATTTTGGTGAGAACTTCTCACAAATCCGATTCCACTTCTTTTAGGAACGTGACCCTTATTTGTAAGGATCATGTTCAAAGACTTGCTACCGACCTCGGATTTCTTCAAGGTGTCCTTAAGTAGCAAGTTCTCCTTTTGGAGAGTTTCTAGATCATGGCATTTTATGCATGGAGCTAAACTATCATGATATTTAGTTTTTAATTTATCAAAATTACAAGACTATCATGCTCCTTTTTTAACAATTTGTATTTTCTACTAATTGTTTTGCATTCATCAAATAACTCATGGAAGGCATTTAATAATTCATGATAAGATAAATCTGCATCAATTAAATTCGTTACCTCCT
The DNA here is from genome assembly GCA_004837865.1 of Musa balbisiana. Lineage (NCBI taxonomy): Eukaryota > Viridiplantae > Streptophyta > Magnoliopsida > Zingiberales > Musaceae > Musa > Musa balbisiana. The sequence goes on from PYDT01000150.1 coordinate 51,466, forward strand.
CTCCGATGGACATTAGGGCGTAATAAGCAACTTGCTCGGTGTTGGACTCCTCTTCTTCGGATGCGCTTGAATCATCCCATGTTGCTTTGAGCGCCTTCTTCTTTGATGTTCTCTTTTTGGCTTGGGGACATTCATTTTTGAAATGCCCCAGCTTCTTGCATTCATAGCATATCACTTGGTCCTTTTTATGTTCAAGTTTGTTTTTGGTGTTATTTTTAAATTTGTTCTTTCTTATAAATTTTTTAAATTTTTGAGTCAAAAGTGCAATGTCATTGTCACTGTCCTCATCACTTGATGTTCCTTTCAAGTGGTCTTCTTGTGATTTGAGTGCCATATCCTTCTTGTTCTTTGGAAGGGGGTTCTCGAGCTCGTCATGAGCTTGACATGACATTTCGTAGGTCATTAGAGACCCAATAAGTTCTTCAAGAGGGAATGTTTTAAGGTCCTTGGCCTCTTGAATGACAGTAACTTTTGGATCCCAACTTTTAGGAAGGGATCTTAAGATTTTAGTTACTAGTTCAAAGTTAGAAAAATCTTTACCAAGAGCTTTGAGTCCATTGATGACATCCGTGAAACGAGTGTACATGTCTCCGATGGACTCACTTGGTTTCATTCGGAAAAGTTCGTAAGAGTGCACAAGAATGTTGATTTTGGACTCTTTCACTCGGCTAGTGCCTTCATGAGTGACCTCAAGAGTTCTCCAAATATCAAAAGCAGAATCACAAATTGAAACGCGATTAAATTCATTTTTGTCTAGTGCATAAAACAAGGCATTCATAGCCTTTGCGTTTAAAGCAAAAACTTTCTTCTCCAATTCATTCCATTCGCTCATCGGAAGAGAAGATTTTTGAAATCCATTTTCAACAATAGTCCAAAGCTCCAAATCTATGGAAATGAGGAAGATTCTCATACATGTCTTCCAATACGTGTAATCCGACCCATTAAACATAGGTGGACGTGTAATGGAATGTCCCTCATGCATGCTGGAGTAAGCCATCTCTCTTGGGTATTAAACCAAATATAAGAGTGAGCCTTGCTCTGATACTAATTGTTAGGATCGGAGTGGCACTAAGAGGGGGGGTGAATTAGTGCAGCGGATTAAAACTAGTAGGTTTGAAACTGATTCCGTAAAATGCGAAGATATTTCGTTCGATAGTACTAGAGTAAAGTGAAGAACAAAAACTTGCTTCTATGTAGATAATGATTGCAGAAAAATAACAACTCACACATTCAAGGAATACGCAGATTTAAAGTGGTTCGGTCAAAATGACCTACATCCACTTGCGAGGCCTTCTTCGATGAGGCCCCCAACTTCCACTAGCAAATCACTTTGAAGGGGAAGGACAAACACTCTTACAAAATGACCTACACCCCTCTTATAACCTTTACAAGTGGTTCACACTCTTACAAAATTTCAGCAAGAAAAAAAGGGAGGTGAACACTCAAACAATTTGAAAGTAAGACTTGCTAAGGCTTTGCTAAGACTTTTTTTTTTACTCTATTGCTTCTCAAAAGTTGTAATCTCTACTGAGAATTGAGGGGTATTTATAGGCCTCAAGAGGATTAAAATTTGGGCTCCAAAATTTGAATTCTCTTCGGTTCCCGAAGCTAGCGGTGCCACCGTCTGTCAATGGTGGTTGCCACCGCCTGTCAGTTATGACACTGACAGTGTACTGACAGTGTACCCGACCACCTAGCTCTTCGGGTGATCGGCGGTGCCACCGCCCAGATCGACGGTGCCACCGCTTGGCTCTCGGGTGTTGGGCGGTGCCAAGTTTTTAACCGACGAACTTCAAGTCTTGTTCCGACGAGCTTTCCGGTGATCATCTGGCGAACTTCCGATACGCCCTTGGATTTCCTCCGACGGACTCCCAGTTGGCTCCCGATCTTGTGCAAAAATCAATGAGTATACTGACAGTGTACTGACAGTGTACTGACAGTGTACTGACAGTGTACTGACAGTGTACTGACAGTGTACTGACAGTGTACTGACAGTGTACTGACAGTGTACTGACAGTGTACTGACAGTGTACTGACAGTGTACTGACAGTGTACTGACAGTGTACTGACAGTGTACTGACAGTGTACTGACAGTGTACTGACAGTGTACTGACAGTGTACTGACAGTGTACTGACAGTGTACTGACAGTGTACTGACAGTGTACTGACAGTGTACTGACAGTGTACTGACAGTGTACTGACAGTGTACTGACAGTGTACTGACAGTGTACTGACAGTGTACTGACAGTGTACTGACAGTGTACTGACAGTGTACTGACAGTGTACTGACAGTGTACTGACAGTGTACTGACAGTGTACTGACAGTGTACTGACAGTGTACTGACAGTGTACTGACAGTGTACTGACAGTGTACTGACAGTGTACTGACAGTGTACTGACAGTGTACTGACAGTGTACTGACAGTGTACTGACAGTGTACTGACAGTGTACTGACAGTGTACTGACAGTGTACTGACAGTGTACTGACAGTGTACTGACAGTGTACTGACAGTGTACTGACAGTGTACTGACAGTGTACTGACAGTGTACTGACAGTGTACTGACAGTGTACTGACAGTGTACTGACAGTGTACTGACAGTGTACTGACAGTGTACTGACAGTGTACTGACAGTGTACTGACAGTGTACTGACAGTGTACTGACAGTGTACTGACAGTGTACTGACAGTGTACTGACAGTGTACTGACAGTGTACTGACAGTGTACTGACAGTGTACTGACAGTGTACTGACAGTGTACTGACAGTGTACTGACAGTGTACTGACAGTGTACTGACAGTGTACTGACAGTGTACTGACAGTGTACTGACAGTGTACTGACAGTGTACTGACAGTGTACTGACAGTGTACTGACAGTGTACTGACAGTGTACTGACAGTGTACTGACAGTTACGCCCTTGGATTTCCTCCGACGGACTCCCAGTTGGCTCCGATCTTGTGGCAAAATCAATGAGTAGCCGAGCCTTCTCAGTGATCTCTGCGAACCTCCGATGATCTCTTCGGCGGACTTCTGAAAACTTCGACAAGTCCCCGATTTCTTCTCGATTGGTTCCGGCAGCATCTCCGACGAATCTTCGGACTCTCAAACACCCATCAAACTTGATTCCGGTAGACTTGCTTTATGTCTTCAAGCTTTCGTAGTTAATCCTATATACTTATCTCAACATATGGATTAGACAAAACATGACAATTGACTTCATCATCAAAATCCGAGATTCAACAAAGTTTGGGGTTGGTAGCAAGTCCTTGAACATGATCCTTGCCAATAAGGGTCATGTTCATAAAAAAGGCAGAATTGGATTTGTGAGTAGCTTTCATCAAAATCCAACCAACTTTGTTAAAAGCCCTACCTTACATGTTTCACCCCGAAACAAATGCAACTTTTGTTGCAAATTTGGACATGTTGTGTATAAATATCCATTTAAGAGATATAGTCCACATAAATTGATTTGGGTTCCTAATGGAACCTTAAATGACCCAATGCAATATGATAAATTGTGTAGATCGATTTTTGAGGCACCCAAGGTCAAATGGATACCTAAAAATCATTCTTTTTTGTAGAAATATTTATCATCATAAGTTAGGAGCAAGAGATGGTATCTTGATAGTGGATGCTCAAGGCATATGACTGGAGATCCATCTCAATTCTCTAAGCTCACTAGCTTAGACGAAGGATATGTCACATTTGGAGACAACAACAAGGGTAAAATCATTGGCATAGGAACCATAGGTAACAAATCCAACTTCATTTATTGAAGATGTGTTATTAGTTGATGGCTTAAAGCATAACCTTTTGAGCATTAGTCAATTGTGTGATAAAGAATACATCATTAGATTTGAATCCAATGCTTATATTATTGAAAAACCACACAAAAACACATCTATGATTGCCCTAAAACAAATGTATACACTATCGATATTGATGATCCTTGTAATAAAATATATTTTTCAGTTTTGAATGATGATGCTTAGCTTTGGCATAGAGGATTATATTATGCTAGTATGAAACTAATCTCTCAAATCTCATCTAAAGAACTTGTAAGAGGAATTTCTCACATTAAGTTCATTAAAGACAATGTATGTGATACATGTCAAGTAGGAAAACAAATAAAAGGTAGTTTCAAACCAAAGAACCAAATAAGTACCTCTAGACTATTGTAATTGATCCATATGGACTTGTTCGGACCAATTGCTACATCAAGCCTAGGAGGTAGCAAATACACCTTTGTCATCATGGATGATTATAGTACATATACTTAGACTTACTTCTTAGCACATAAAAGTAATTGCTTTAGGTATTTTTCTATGTTTTATAAACTTGTTCAAAATGAAAATAGTTTTATGATTTTATCAATTCGAAGTGATCATAGTGGTGAATTTCAAAACCATGATTTTTGAGATTTTTGTGAATCTAATGGATACAACCATAATTTCTCTACTCCGAGAAATCCTTAATAAAATGAAGTAGTAGAAAGAAAAAATAGAAACTTACAAGAAAAGGTAAGAACCATGTTGAACGAATATAGCCTATCCAAATATTTTTGGGCCGAAGCTGCAAATACGACATGCTTTGTCATGAATATGATTCTAGTAAGACCATTACTTTCCAAAACTCCTTATGAGTTGTGGAACAATAAAAAACCCAATGTTTCATATTTTAAATTTTTCGGGTATAAATGTTTTATCTTGAATGAAAAAGATGCCTTAGAAAAATTTGATGTAAAATTTGATGAAGGGATTTTTCTTAGCTATTCTTTTATTTCTAAGGCCTTTCATATTTTTAACAAAAGAACTTTGATTATAGAAGAGTCTATTCATGTTACTTTTAATAAAGTTTCTAAAGTTAAGAAAAATGATTTTGATGATGATGTTAATTTTGATACTTTAAATTTAAATAAAACCCTTTCTCCATCTAGCAACTTGGATGCATCTTCTTCTAAAACATCCTTACCCAAGGAATGGAAGTATATAGATGCTCATCTTAAGGAGCTAATCATAGGAGACACATCAAAAGGGGTTCGAACTCGTTCTTTTCTTAAGAATTTTTGTGCCATCACCGCTTTTCTCTCCCAAATTGAACCTAAATGTATTGACAAGGCTTTGAAAGATAATTCATGAGTTATCGCAATGCAAGAAGAGTTGAACTAATTTGAGAGAAATGAGGTATGGAAGCTTATTCCAAGGCTAAATGACCATTTACTTATTGGTACTAAATGGGTCTTTAGAAACATGAAAGATGAATTTGGTATCGTAGTTAGAAACAAGGCTAGATTAGTAGCCAAGGGTTTCAACCAATAAGAATGTATCGATTATAAAGAAACTTTCACTCTTATAGCACGATTAGAAGCCATAAGGATGCTCCTTGCCTATGCTAATAGTAATAATTTTAAGTTGTGTCAAATGGATGTTAAAAGTGCTTTTCTTAATAGTTTATTTCCGAAAAAGTTTATGTTGAACAACCTCCCAAATTTGAGAATGATAATTTCCCTAATCATGTGTTTAAATTGACTAAAGCTCTCTATGGATTGAAACAAGCCCCAATGGCTTAGTATGAGAGACTTAGCTAATTCTTTATCCAAAATAATTTCTCTAAAGGTAAGGTCGATACTACATTATTTATTAAAAATTTTGAAAATAATTTCTTATTATTTAAATTTATGTTGATGATATTATTTTTGGTTCCACGAATGAATCTTTATGCGAATCATTTGCCAAAAGTATGAACCAAGAGTTTGAAATAAGTTTAATGGGTGAATTAACTTTCTTTTTAGGCTTGTAAATCAAACAACTTAATGATGACATTTTTATTAGTCAAACAAAATATATATTAGACTTGCTAAAATGATTTAATATGGACAGTTCAAAGGCTATCAATACTCTTATGAGTACCTCCACTAAGTTAGACATTGACGAAGGGGGAGAAAGGTTTGATTAAAAAGCTTATAGGGGTATGATAGGTAGTTTACTATACCTCATCGCGATTAGACCAGACATCATGTTTAGTATAGGACTTTATGCTAGATTTCAATCTAGCCCCAAGAAATCTCATTTAAAGGTTGTCAAAAGGATTTTTAAATACCTAAAAGAAACTCCTAAACTAAGATTATGATATCCAAAATCTAAAAATTTTGAAAATAATTTCTTATTATTTAAATTTATGTTGATGATATTATTTTTGGTTCCACGAATGAATCTTTATGCGAATCATTTGCCAAAAGTATGAACCAAGAGTTTGAAATAAGTTTAATGGGTGAATTAACTTTCTTTTTAGGCTTGTAAATCAAACAACTTAATGATGACATTTTTATTAGTCAAACAAAATATATATTAGACTTGCTAAAATGATTTAATATGGACAGTTCAAAGGCTATCAATACTCTTATGAGTACCTCCACTAAGTTAGACATTGACGAAGGGGGAGAAAGGTTTGATTAAAAAGCTTATAGGGGTATGATAGGTAGTTTACTATACCTCATCGCGATTAGACCAGACATCATGTTTAGTATAGGACTTTATGCTAGATTTCAATCTAGCCCCAAGAAATCTCATTTAAAGGTTGTCAAAAGGATTTTTAAATACCTAAAAGAAACTCCTAAACTAAGATTATGATATCCAAAATCTAAAAATTTTGAATTGCTTGGTTATGCCCATGCTGATTTTGTTGGTTGCCAAATAGATATAAAAAGCTCATCTGGAATATATCAATTTTTAGGACACACACTTATCTCTTGGTCTTCTAAGAAACAAAACTTGATTACATTATCTACAACCGAAGCTGAGTATATTGTAGTAGGTGCATGCTGTGCTCAGGTTATATGGATGAAAAACACTTTAGAGGATTATAAAATTCACTTGAAGAATATACCTATAAAGTGTAATAACACAAGTGCAATATGTTTAACGAAAAATCCTATTCAGCACTCTAGAATGAAACATATTGACATTAGGCATTACTTTATATGAGATCATGTTAATAATCATGATGTAATCTTAGAATTTATTGACACAAAACATCAATTGGCTGATATTTTTACAAAACCTTCGATTGAGGAACAGTTTGATTTTATAAGAAGAGAATTAGGTATGCTAAATTTCTCGGATACATTAGTTCCTCTTTTAATTTTTCTCCAGATTTCCTTATCGAATTCTATTTTATAAGATCATTTACTGAATCATGAACTTATGATATGCGAACGAATTTTATACGATGTTTGTGTAAAAATTTTATATGATGTATATATGAATCATGAACGTATGGTGTGAATTTTCTCCTCTTATAAGAATAGAATTTATGATGTTTGTGTAAATGAGTGTGTGCACCTCATAATGATAAAAATCTTGCAAGAAGGAACCATACAATGTCAGGACCACACCTTAATGCAAGCAGTGCTCACTGCCTGTAGGCGGTGGCACCGCCTGCAACCTGCCCTATAAACAACAAGCTAGGGCCAGCGATAAAACCGAACCCAACTCATTCTACACCTTTCCAAAGTGCTTCAAACCTCTTGATCCTCTTGCTCTCCCTCTAGCAACTCAAAAGAATCCTTATTTTTTGCTAAATCAAGGATCAATCTCAAACACTCTCTTAGTGATCACAAGAAGGAAAAACTATAAAGGTAATCCCTAAACCAAATTGATTACCCCTTTGCATTATGTATTCTTGCCTCTTATTTGCCTTCATAATTATAGTCTCCATGACTTCTAGAAGATCCTCAAGGGACAAAGGGAAGAGGAAATTAGATAAAAACTATGATTTGCTACTTTTCGATTTTCAACAACATACCGTTAAATTTCCAACCATAGAATCTAGAAATGTTCATAAGGGTAAATATGTTAATTTAGAGAAATTAAGTGATTTGGAACCTATTCAATGGTTTGCTAACCTAGATATCTTACGAATCCTTCAAATATATGAACCTATCTATCATAGACTTAATAGATTGTTCTATAATAATTTGCATGTGGATGAAAATGATAGGGTCTCCAAGTATCTCTTAGGACATCATATACCCATTACGGATGGCATAATTTGCAACCTCATAGGAATTATGGAGAAAGAAAGTGGTTGTTATTTTAGAGACCAATGGGATGAAGAATCAGTTGGGACCATTATTCTGAAGCCTTAGAAACCATCTTTAGTAATCCTAACTTGTCTATTCTTCCAAAAAACTATGAACATTTACTATCTTACAACACCAAAGTGCTTCATCATATCTTGATAAGCATTATAATTCCAAAATAATATCATCATGATGAAGTTAACCAAATGAAAATAGGAACGATGTATTGGATTATAAAAGGACATGAAAATTATTTTGGCTACCTCATACAACAAAACATGATTTGCTACTTTTCGATTTTCAACAACATACCGTTAAATTTCCAACCATAGAATCTAGAAATGTTCATAAGGGTAAATATGTTAATTTAGAGAAATTAAGTGATTTGGAACCTATTCAATGGTTTGCTAACCTAGATATCTTACGAATCCTTCAAATATATGAACCTATCTATCATAGACTTAATAGATTGTTCTATAATAATTTGCATGTGGATGAAAATGATAGGGTCTCCAAGTATCTCTTAGGACATCATATACCCATTACGGATGGCATAATTTGCAACCTCATAGGAAAAATCTTGCAAGAAGGAACCATACAATGTCAGGACCACACCTTAATGCAAGCAGTGCTCACTGCCTGTAGGCGGTGGCACCGCCTGCAACCTGCCCTATAAACAACAAGCTAGGGCCAGCGATAAAACCGAACCCAACTCATTCTACACCTTTCCAAAGTGCTTCAAACCTCTTGATCCTCTTGCTCTCCCTCTAGCAACTCAAAAGAATCCTTATTTTTTGCTAAATCAAGGATCAATCTCAAACACTCTCTTAGTGATCACAAGAAGGAAAAACTATAAAGGTAATCCCTAAACCAAATTGATTACCCCTTTGCATTATGTATTCTTGCCTCTTATTTGCCTTCATAATTATAGTCTCCATGACTTCTAGAAGATCCTCAAGGGACAAAGGGAAGAGGAAATTAGATAAAAACTATGATTTGCTACTTTTCGATTTTCAACAACATACCGTTAAATTTCCAACCATAGAATCTAGAAATGTTCATAAGGGTAAATATGTTAATTTAGAGAAATTAAGTGATTTGGAACCTATTCAATGGTTTGCTAACCTAGATATCTTACGAATCCTTCAAATATATGAACCTATCTATCATAGACTTAATAGATTGTTCTATAATAATTTGCATGTGGATGAAAATGATAGGGTCTCCAAGTATCTCTTAGGACATCATATACCCATTACGGATGGCATAATTTGCAACCTCATAGGAATTATGGAGAAAGAAAGTGGTTGTTATTTTAGAGACCAATGGGATGAAGAATCAGTTGGGACCATTATTCTGAAGCCTTAGAAACCATCTTTAGTAATCCTAACTTGTCTATTCTTCCAAAAAACTATGAACATTTACTATCTTACAACACCAAAGTGCTTCATCATATCTTGATAAGCATTATAATTCCAAAATAATATCATCATGATGAAGTTAACCAAATGAAAATAGGAACGATGTATTGGATTATAAAAGGACATGAAAATTATTTTGGCTACCTCATACAACAAAACATGATTGAACTATTGATAAAAGACATGACGCTTCCATATGGTGGCCTGATCACAAGACTAATCCATGCATATGACATAGTCATCCCACCTGATGAAGAAGTCATGAAACTAGATAGATTTAATATCATAAATAGAATCCTACTAAGATGATTAAGGTGTATATTCAGAAATGGGATATGGACTATATTACCTACAAGGACTGATCCCCTCCCACCTGATCCAGAACCTGAAATACTAATATTTAGGGGAAATCAATCTCCTCCTATTGGTCCCTTTGAGGCAACACCTCCAATAGAGCAAGCACCCTCCTTATCTATCGATGACATAGGAACTCGAATGGATCGATTTGAACCACGTCAAGATCAAATTTTAACTGAGTTGTAGCAGATTTATCGACAACTTAATACTTTGTTTAGACATTTTGACTTGCTACCACTTAAATAGCTGTGTATGTCTTTTTGCTGATGACAAAGGGGAGAAGTTGACTAATAAAATCTCTCTCTTATGTTGCTTACTTTGATGTTGTAATTCTGTGCTTACTTTGATGCTGAAAATTTCTATGATGTTGTGATCTCTTTAATGCCGAGAATTTCCAATGTTGTAATTTTGAGCTTACTTGATGCTAAAAATTTCTATGATGTTGTGATCTCTTTAATGCTGAGAATTTCCAATGTTACCATACAATAATGCAATATCGGATTCTTAATATTATGAACTTTTGAATGCTACAATTCAATAATGATGATATTTCATGCAAGTAGTGATGAAAGGCTATGCCGAAACATTTTATCATGCATGAAGTAATTGTGCATTTAATATCTTGATTACTTGAAATTATGATGATGTACAATGCATGTGATTTCTAATTTCGATCAAAGCATGAATTCAAGGTTGTGAATTCAAGTTTATATTTTATCAAGTATGGCATATAGATAGAGAGAGTTAAGGTTAACTCCTTTACCAATTGGTTGTCATCATCAAAAAGGGGGAGATTGTTGAATCTCGAATTTTGATGATGAAATCAATTGGTAAATTGTTTGACCTAATCTATGTATTGAGATAAGTGTGCAGGATTAACTACGATAGTGGTAAGGCATAAAGCAGATGATGGGCCGGAGTCAAAGATTCGAATGATGTATCGGGAGCTCATCGAGAGTTCATCGTCGAATGCTCATTGGAAGATTGCCGAGAGTTTGTCTGAAGATCGCTGAGAGTTCATCGGGAGTTTGCCGGAAGCATGCCGGGAAGTTTTTCGGAGGATCGCCGAGAGAAAAATCGACATAGGATTAATTGCTTGCCTTAATCATAGTTGGAACATTAGTTAAGTTAGGATTAGGAGGTGATCCCACTAACTCAATTAGAGGCCAACTAGGCCTTAAACAGGGTTGAATTGGGTCGGATTGAATAGCCCATTCAGCATCTAAAATCACGACCAACGGTGGCACCGCTTGGGACTTGGTCTCCCAAGTGTTCTAGGTGATGGTACCACCGATAGTTAATGTTGTCAGGCGGTGGTACCACCAGAGCTTGGTCTATGAGCTCTATTAGGTGGTCGTACCACCCAGATTGAGCGATGGTATTGCCTAGTGTTAGTTTGCAAGCAGTAGTACTATCGAATAATATTGGTGGTACTACCAGTACCTCAAAATATGGGAAAGTGACACTTTTTGGCTCCAATTCAGAAGCTATTGGGGCCTATAAATACCCCACCCTTTTTTGCATGAAAGGGTACGAAAGTATTAACATAATTTTGAATTTTTGGGGTGTTAAAGTGTTTTAAAAGTGCTAGAGTTCTCTTCCCTTTCTAAGTGTTAAGATCATTCAAGAGAGGTGTGAGACTTGTAAGGGTTATCTTTGTTAGGAAAGCAATTGGCACTAAGAGGAGGGTGAATTAGTGCAGTGGTAAAATTATGATGGTTCTAAAAAATTCTTCATATGTTTGATGAAATCTGATTTCGGAAAGATAGCTGGAAAGCGAATGGAAGAGTGTTGAAGGTAGTAAGCAAGTAGAGTAATGAAGTATGGCAATTTGCAGTTAAAGTAAATTATACAATTGAAAAGCAAACCAGATTTCTAGTGGTTCGGTCATCGTCGACCTACATCCACTCCTCTGATTCCTCTTCCATCAAGGCCACCGGCATCCACTATCGGTCTTCCTTCAATGGGCGAAGACCAACTACCCTTTTACACCCCTCTTCTCCTTTTTACGGGTTTAGGAGACAACCCTTACAAGCACTCACTCCTCACTTAAATGAAATTCTAATCTTTAGAGTAGAGGGGATCTCTCAAGTGATTGCAATAGTGTTTTTCCACTTTTAATCTCTTTATGCTTATATTTGTTAACTAGGGATGAGAGGGGTATTTATCGGCCTCAAGTTGATTGAAACTTGGAGTCTAAAAATATCCCATCCTAGGTTTTCAGGGCATGGGCGATACCACCGCCTGTGCTGGGCAGTACCACTGCTAGTGTCAATCTAACACTAACACTGCACTGGGCGGTACCACCACCCAGACTGGTAGTACCACCGCTTGCAGCCTCTCGGAGGCTGTGTCTGCGTGGTACCACCGCCTAAATCGGCGGTACCACCGCTTGATATAGTTTCGGAGATTGTGCCACGACGGTTTCACCTATTGGGTCATTGTTTGGGCCTTTTATTGGGCCTAACACGGTCCTTACATGGGCCCAACTGGCCCCTAATTAGGTTGGCCCAAATCCAATCCTAATTATGTGCTAACTATGAATTCTAAGACATTTTCTAAGCTAAACAAGTCCGTGAGTGAAGTTTCTTCCAGCGAGCTTTCAACGATCTTCTTGCGAACTTCCGATGATCTCTCGGCAATGTTGCAGCGGCTAGCAAGCTCCTAGACTTCACAACGATCTTCTTGGTGAGTTTTGACGAGCTTCTTTGGCAAGCTCTAGGACTTCTTGGTTAGTTCCAGCAAAACTTCCGATGAACATCTAGACTTCCGACGAACTCTCAAACTCCTAACGAAATCGCGTTCTTGACTCTGGAAATTTATTTTGGTTTATGCCTTACTATCGTAGTTAATTCTGCACATATAAAAACATATTTTGATCTAGACAATTAATAATAAGCATGAATCATGTTGTCCGGCATGTCATTGGTCCAACGACGCTTCGTCCGATTCTTCGGTACATCATCCTCTCTTACGACCTATTGCCCGAACTCATAGCCCAAAGCCTTCTGTCGATACGTCGATCGATTCTCCTGCTCGATGTCTAATCTTTTGACATGTTCCACTAGCCCAACATGATTCTTCTTGCTTTAATTATCTCAACCTGATCGAAGCATCCTACGTCACTCAAAATGTAAATCAAATCATAAACACTACAATTTGTTTCATCATCAAAATCCGAGATTCAACAATCTCCCCCTTTTTTATGATGACAACCAATTGATGACAGAGTTAACCTTAACTCCCAAAGTTTAAACAAACTCTCCCTATCAATATGCAATATTGATAGAACCTTGAATTCAAGTTGAATTCAAGTCATTACAAATTTTATCATGAATACTTGTAACACGTCATCATGCATAACATGATCATACTTCTCCCCCTTTGTTATCAACAAAAAAGAGAAGTGCAACTTTAAAGTGTTTGAAATATTCAAATTTTAACTCATTGAATAATAAACATTAATCTATAGTTTTATCATCATGCAAGCTAGCAAAAATTTAAGTTTTACAAGTTTGTAAATTTTCCTAGATGTGCAAGTCTAGCATGTTTGTTTTGCAATGTTCAAGCTAGCAAGTGTTTGAAAAAGAAAGCAAGTTTTGCAACATACAAGCTAGCAACAATTTAGAGTTGTGCAAGTTTGCAAATTTGCTTTTATTTGCGATGTGCAAGATAGCATATTTTTGTATCTTCTTGAGATTTCAAGCTAGCATTTCTTGGTGATATTCAAGATAGCAATTTCTTCTCTTTTGAGAAGTGCGATTGTTTTGCTTCCTTTTTAAAAATGCAAGCTAAAAAAATGTTACATCATTTTACAACATGGAAGCTAACAATTTGAGATGTTCAAGAAGCAAGTTCTTCTTTCTTCTCTTTTGAGAAGTGCAATTTTTGCTTTCTTCTTGAATTGTGCAAGCTAGTATCTTTTATCTCCCCCTTTGTCATTGTCGAAAAGAAGGGAAGACCTTTATATCAATTTTCATATTATGACAAAGGTAAAGTATTAATCCTTTTTCAATATGTTTGTGCATCATCCTAGTTTCAAATTATAACATGCATAATTTTAAAACTTTACATTTGTATCCTTACTTCATACATTATACAAATAAATTAATCACTATGGGCATATCATACATGATATTCAAGCATTCATGATACATCATTTTGGTAACAAATCATAGTATTTCAAATCATGATGGTATCAATTTTATCAAATTACATCCTACCATGCATGATCAAAACTTCTCCCCATTTTATCATTGTAAATAAGAAAGAAGAAGGGAAGAACATAATGGTATAAAATATTTTAATCATTTCAAGGCATACAAGCCATAAATACAAAGAAATCATGTCATGAAAGATAAGATGATATAAATACCAAAAGACATGATTCATATAGTAAATCTCCTATTTAAATGAAATACCAAAAAATAATGTAGGAGTACAAAGAAAAGATCTTGATTAAAAAATCTAAAGTAATAAATCCAAGAACACACAAGAAAATTCATGATTCATTTACAAAATCTCCTCTTGAGAAAATACCAAGTAGAATCGTAGGAGAAAAATTAAAAAAAATTGATTCATAATAAATATTAATTTGTAAATATCAAGGAATCAAGATCATGATTTGGATAAAAAATTATTTAAATTTAAATCATCAAATCATCACCTCGATAAAATAGATATGTTTCATTTTAAATTGTTGGTTTTATACAAGTATGCCTTTGTCTTTTTATGTCAAATAAGAACATTCATCAATCATTTGGGATCAAAAAATAAATTTCGTCATAAAAACCATCAAGATCAATAAAACAAAAATTACCCAAAAATCGACAATCCATAAATCTCAAGAATCATCATGCATAATATCGAAAGAGAAATTCATTAAGCACTATCATTATGCTTCATTACATTATTTCATCAAGCAGGATTTCATAAAGTGTTTTCAATCAAAAGTAATACGAAAATCATTTAGATACATATTATCATTAAAACATCTAGCATGATTTTTGTTCCTTTATCATAAACATGTAATTTTCATGATTATTTTCAAAATTACTAGATAAGCATGATTCCTAATTTTTTGCATTTTCATTTATCAAACATGTAGTTTTTAAAAAGAAATTTATATAATTTTTTTAAACTAAATTAAAAATAACTCATAAAGAGCATCAAGTAATTTCAATGTAAACTAAGGGAGTTTCGTTTGAGTTATTTACCTCATTGTAGAAAGTCGTTAAGGTGTAGTTTGTCACTTCACCTTTGTTGATTTTCTCCTTATCTTTGGAAGAGCTCGCTTCATCCAAAGTCACCTTCTTCTTCTTGTGTTCGTAGCAAGTAGTTGCGTTCTTTTTTGTTTTTTAATTTTTGTTTCATGAACTTTTTAAATTTCATAGTGAGGAGTTCAAGTTCACCATCACTTGAGCTTATGCTCGAGTGGTCTTCGATTGTTCTAAATCTCAAATCCTTCCTATTCTTTGGAAGGTGGTTCTCATGTTCGTCAAGTGCCATATTAGTCATTTTATAGGTCATTAAAGACCCAATTAGTTCTTCGAGAGGAAAATAGTTCAAGATTTTTAATTCTTGAATAGTCGTTACTTTTGAATCCCAAGTTTTAGAAAGTGAGCATAAAACTTTATTCACAAGTTTAATATTCAAAAAACATTTGCCAAGAGCTTTTAAACTATTGACGACATCCGTAAAGTGGGTGTACATGTCAACCATAGTTTTGCTCAGCTTCATTCGAAACAACTCAAAATCATGCATCAAAAGATTAATCTTTGAAACTTTTAATCTACAAGTGCCTTCGTGTGTGGTTTCAAAAATGTGCCAAATATCGAAAACCATTTCGCAAGTAGAAACCTGATTAAATTTAGTTTTGTCTAAGGCACAAAATAGAGTATTCATATCTCTAGCATTTAAAGAAAAAGTCTTCTTCTCCAAATCATTCCAATGGTTCATTGGAAGAGAAGACCTTTGAAATCAACTTTCAACAATGTTCTATAAATTCAAATCCAAGGAAAGCAAGAAAACTCTCATTTGTGTTTTCCAATATGTGTAGTCCGTCCCATTGAACAAAGGAGGACGAATGAGAAAAAGTCTCTCTTGAAAGCCAAAAAAAGCCATTTATCTTGGGTGTTAAACCAAATGAGAAATAACGAGGCTCCGATACCAACTGTTAGGAAAGCAATCGGTACTAAGAGAGGGGGGTGAATTAGTGCAGCAGTAAAATCATGATGGTTCTAAAAACTTCTTTGTACGTTTGATGAAAACCGATTTCAGAAAGATAGCTTGAAAGCATACATAAGAGTGTTGAAGGCAGTAAGCAAGTAGAGTAATGAAGTATCACAGTTTGCAGTTAAAGTAAATTGCACAATTGAAAAGCAAACTAGATTTATAATGCTTCGGTCATCGTCGACCGACATCCACTCCTCCGATTCCTCTTCCGTTGAGGCCACTGGTATCCACTATCGGTCTTCCTTCAATTGGCGAAGACCAACTACCCTTTTACACCCCTCTTCTCTTTTTCACGGGTTTAGGAGACAACCCTTACAAGCACTCACTCCTCACTTAAACAGAATTTTAAACTTTAGATTAGAGGAGGGGATCTCTTAAGTGATTGCAACAGCATTTTCCCACTTTTAATCTCTCTGTGCTTATATTTGTTAACCAGGGATGAGAAGGGTATTTATAGGCCTCAAGTTGATTCAAACTTGGAGCCTAAAAATATCCTATTCCGGGTTTCTTAGGCACGGGCAGTACCACCACCTGTGCTGGGCGGTACCACCGCTAGTGTCAGTTTGACACTAACACTGCATTGGGCGATACCATCGCCTGACATCCTACCACTGGGCAGTACTACCACCTAGACTAGCGGTACCACCGCTTGGGAGGCTGTGTTGGGTGGTACCATTGCCCAGACTGGCAGTACCACCGCTTGTAGCCTCTCAGAGGCTGTGTCTGGGCAGTACCACCACCTAACATAGTCTCGGAGACTGTGCCACGATGGTGTCACCTCTTGAGTCATTGTTTGGGCCTTTCATTGGGCCCAACATAGTCCTTACATGGGCCCAACTGGCCCCTAATTGGATTGGCCCAAATCCAATCCCAATTATGTGCTAAGTACAAATTCTAAGAAACTTTCTAAGCTAAATAAGTCCATAAGTGAAGTTTCTTCTGACGAGCTTTCGGCGATCTTTTGGTGAACTTCCAACGATCTTTCGGCAATATTGCAACGGACTCCCGGCAAGCTCTTGGACTTCACAACGATATTCTTGGTGAGTTCCGATGAGCTTCTTTAGTAAGCTCTAGGACTTCTCGGTTGATTCCGGTAGAACTTCTGAAGAACTCTCGAACTCTCAACGAAATCATGTTCTTGACTCCGGAACTTCATTTTGATTTATGCCTTACTATCATAGTTAATCCTACATATGTAAAAACACACTTCAATCTAGATAATTAATACTAAGCATGAATCATGTTGTCCAACATATCATTGGTTCATCGACGCTTCGTTCGATTCTTCGGCGCATCATCCTCTCTTACGGTCTATTGCCCAATCGGCCAGTTGACTCTGTAACTCCAATATTCTTGGCATAATATATGCTCTTCTTGGCCCGATGCCCGAACTCATGGCCCGAAGCTTTCTGTTGATACGTCGACCAATCCTTCGGCTTGACGTCCAATCTTCTAACATGTTCCACTAGCCCAACATGATTCTTTGTGCTTTAATTGTCTCAACCTGATCGAAGCATCCTGCGTCACTCAAAACATAAATCAAATCATAAACACTACAATTGGTTTCATCATCAAAATCCAAGATTTAATAATCTCCTAAACCCATAAAAAGGAGGAAGCACTATAAAGAGGTGGTCAGTCTACGCCTATTGAAGGAAGGCTATTAGTGGATGCCGGTGACCATAATAGAGGAGGAATTAGAAGTGAATATAGGTCACAATGACCGAACCACTCTAAATTCTAGTTTGCTTTTCTATTTGTGCAATTTATAGTACTACAAACCTCCTTAACCTTCTCTTTATACTCTTACGAAAGCTTTCAAGTTCAATATCTTTCCGAAACGAATTAAATCAAAACAAATATTTTTCGAAATCAATGATATTTCCATTGTACTAATTCAAACACCCCCCCCCTCTTAGTGCTGCTCTTGATTCCAACAAATTATGCTTGAGCTAGGTTCTCCAACCTCGCTCAACTCTATCATGCTCCCACTATCTTTACCAAGAATATGTTCCTTCTAAAGGAACACTGCTCTCTTGGATATAAAAGTCTTTTGGTCCTCGGAATGATAGAAATAATACCCATTAGTTTCCTTGGGGTATCCCACGAATATGCACCGTTCCATCCTTGATTCCAATTTTTTAGTGTTATGTCTTTTGACATAAGCAAGGCAGCCTCAAATCTTAACAACCTTATGATCGGGCTTCTTCCCTTTCCATATCTCATATGGAGTAGATACTGCCAACTTAATTAGAATTCTATTCATAAGGTAAGCTGTGGTCTCTAGAGCATATCCCCAGAATGATATGGGAAGGTCGGCGAAACTCGTCATGGACCACACTGTCACGCCCTCAAAATATCCCATAATATTTAAGATTTTCCATCACAAAACAATCGAGGATCCAAACTAACAATTGAGGACACTAAAAAACATTCAATCAAATTCACATATATAAAACCTGTGCAGTTTAAAATCATATATCACATCACTCGATAATTCACATTATGAAACCTAAACCAACTTAGCAAAACATTAACAACACTTATAAATCCACAAGCTAAATATTTATACAATCAGAGTTCCAACCATTTACCACCAATTCATATCATTGTAACTTAACTCAACATTCTACTCTCTTGGATATAAAAGTCTTTGGTCCTCGGAATGATAGAAATAATACCCATTAGTTTCCTTGGGGTATCCCACGAATATGCACCGTTCCATCCTTGATTCCAATTTTTTAGTGTTATGTCTTTTGACATAAGCAAGGCAGCCTCAAATCTTAACAACCTTATGATCGGGCTTCTTCCCTTTCCATATCTCATATGGAGTAGATACTGCCAACTTAATAGAATTCTATTCATAGGTAAGCTGTGGTCTCTAGAGCATATCCCCAGAATGATATGGGAAGGTCGGCGAAACTCGTCATGGACCACACTGTCACGCCCCTCAAAAATATCCCATAATATTTAAGATTTCCATCACAAAACAATCGAGGATCCAAACTAACAATTGAGGACACTAAAAAACATTCAATCAAATTCACATATATAAAACCTGTGCAGTTTAAAATCATATATCACATCACTCGATAATTCACATTTATGAAACCTAAACCAACTTAGCAAAACATTAACAACACTTATAAATCCACAAGCTAAATAATTTATACAATCAGAGTTCCAACCATTTACCACCAATTCATATCATTGTAACTTAAACTCAACATTCTAAAATTCCAAATAAGAGATCTTTTAACACCTTTACACAACGTATCAATTCAGATTCATCGACAACATTTCATTACATACAAAATGCACTTATACAATAATGACCATAATATATCCACCAATATGATTTGCCCACAATTCTGAAAAGCTCTCCACTACCTCAGCCCAATTCAAACATCTCAAAGAGTGACAAGCTGACCTGAAAGATTTATATAATAACGGAGTGAGCTAAAAATAGCTCAGCAAGCGACAAATATATCTAGAATGAAAAGGGACAGTTTCAAACAAATAAGGTATCACAATGCAAAAGCAGAATACAAGAACTCTCAGGGTACCATATCATTAGATATAGAATTGCAAATGTCATATCATTCAAAACTCATTTGGTTCATAATAAATGGAGCATAGAGTAATTCGAGCATATTAATAACCAATGAAACGTTTTGGAGCTTATCAATGACGTATGAGAGATTTCTGAGCATATCAATGGCAAATAGAACATTCCAGAACATATCAATAGCATATGAGATATTTCGAAGCGTATCAATGGTGTACGAACATTTCGGAACATATCAAAGACTAATATAAAACAGAAGCTAAAACGTCATATTTGATGTTGCATACATATCTTTCTTATCCAAAGTGCATACAAAAATACATAACCAAAGCTCTGGATCTCATATCAAACATACAAGATATAGTGGGACCATAGTGGGACCATAGAATGTGATTTATCCATTTCTAAATAACCACCAGACAGAAGTCTCCCACGTCTAGGTGAAGTCAGAGGGGGCTGGCAGAGCATCGCAGGCTCTATGCATAACTCCCTTTACCATTTCTAGCAAAGATTCACATTATCCCACAAACACCAGAGTACAAAAGGGCAGTATGAACAATAAATAGCACATATCAGAAGCTCACGTGGAACAACAAAATGTACATGTGCCTTTATAAGTCAATACGATGTAAGCAAATAATCTTTCACAAGTGTATTCAGATTCGAAAGGATATGAAAGCAAGAGTACACACGGATCCCAAACAATCATATATAGCTCAATTCAAATAAGAAGGTTAGATGAATTCAGTATCCAAAGGAATTAAACTGGAACAGGCACCCATCGAAAGCAAATGCGGAACAATGGGATATACATGTGCCTATATGAGTCAATACGATATAGCATAAATGTTATACAATAGTTTTCAAGAATGCAAATAATTTTAAGAACAAGAGCATACAAGAATTCAAAGCAATAATATAAAGCTCAATTGAAGAAGAAAGCTAAATGAAATCAATTTCCAAAGAAATGAAACCAGAATATGCGAAATCGATCAAAGCTCGATTTCTGGCAGAATTCGAGAGGCACATTGAACAAATGATTTCAAACTATCAATTATGCTCTAACATACTCAAGAACGCTATTGTAGAAAGATATTTCAATCTATTTTTGGATAAAACAAGTCTCATATGAATCGAAGTTTCCAACAAAGAGTTATAATTTATTTAGTAACTAAAGGTCAGAAAAACAAAATCATTGTTTTACAAAATCCATAGGGTCGGATTCAATAGATAACCGAGTAGACATTTGGACTCTAAATATTTCAATCCAGGTATCAAAAGAAAGATCTACGAGTCTAGCTTCCAATGAAATAAGTTTGGAATAAATCAAAGTTTTTAACAGGGACTTATAGTTAGTTCAGTATCAAAAGGTCAAAAATTACGATCCCTGTTTTGCAGAATTCATAGGCTCATTTGAAATAGAAGTTTGGATAGGCAACCTTACTCCAAATTCTTAAAATAAGATATCAAAAGAAAGGTTTATGAGTCTATATTCAAATTAAATAAGTTTTTTCCAAATCAGAGGTCAGTGCATAAAGTTATAATCATAACAAGGTAGAAAGGTTATATCTCAGAAGTTTCACATATTCAAATCATTACGTCTAAACAGGAGATATATCAAATGTAAAGCTAGAACAATTCAAAGTTTTCATATTCAAGGCAAATACAAAGATAAAATTACAGCAAGGCAAAGATCAGGACACTTGCAATAGGAATGATCGGAACACTTGCAATAGAAAGGATCGATACAATGGAAAAGATTGAAACACTTGCCTTTCGCAGATTTTGATCCGAAGATCCGAAGGTGTACGCCCGAATCCTTTTTCTACTTTTCCTCTATCTCCTCTCCCTGTTTTGTTTTCTGCACCCGTTTTCTTTCTTTCTCAACCGCAGTTGTCGCAGCCACACCACTGCTGCAGTTGCCGCAGCCACGCTGCCGCCGCAACCACACTGCTAACGCTGTCGCAACCACAATCGTAGTCGCAGCCGCCGTCGCTGCCATTGCCACAGTTGCAACCACAGCCGCAGCCCCTTCCCCTCTTCCTCTTCTTCCCTCATTTTTCCCTCTTCTTCCTCTTTTCCTTGTCTTCTTTCCCAGCTGCAACCGCTGCAGTCGCAGCTGCAGCCATGGCCGTAGCCACCACAGTTGCAGCCTTTCTTCCTCTCATTCTTCTCTTCTAGCTGCAACTGCCATCGCCGCAGCCGCAGCCCCCCTTCTTTCTCCCCTACTCTTCTTCCTCTCCTTCACTTCTAGCTGCAGCTGCCACCGCAGCAGCCGCAGCCTCTTCTTCCCTGCCACAGCCACCACGGCCACAGCCTCCACAGCCATCTTCCTCCCCTACTATTCCCCGATGCACTGCCCTTCTTCTCCTTTGTTTCCTCCTGCGGGAAACAGAGGTGCCGCAACCTCTTCTCCCGCTTCTCCTCCTCTTCTTCTTCGGCCACTGCTGCCGCCGCAACCACACTGCTAACGCTGTCGCAACCACAATCGTAGTCGCAGCCGCCGTCGCTGCCATTGCCACAGTTGCAACCACAGCCGCAGCCACCTTCCCTCTTCCTCTTCTTCCCTCATTTTTCCCTCTTCTTCCTCTTTTCCTTGTCTTCTTCCCAGCTGCAACCGCTGCAGTCGCAGCTGCAGCCATGGCCGTAGCCACCACAGTTGCAGCCTTTCTTCCTCTCATTCTTCTCTTCTAGCTGCAACTGCCATCGCCGCAGCCGCAGCCCCCCTTCTTTCTCCCCTACTCTTCTTCCTCTCCTTCACTTCTAGCTGCAGCTGCCACCGCAGCAGCCGCAGCCTCTTCTTCCCTGCCACAGCCACCACGGCCACAGCCTCCACAGCCATCTTCCTCCCCTACTATTCCCCGATGCACTGCCCTTCTTCTCCTTTGTTTCCTCCTGCGGGAAACAGAGGTGCCGCAACCTCTTCTCCCGCTTCTCCTCCTCTTCTTCTTCTCCTTCTTCTCTTCTTCCCTTCTCCTCCCCGACGCACAGTGCCTCCTCTCCTCTGTTTCCACCTGTAGGAAACAGAGGTGCTGCAGCTCTATCTGCTGCAGCTACCTCTCTCTCCTCTCCCTCTTCCCTTCTTCCTTCCTCTTCTTCTTTCCCAGCCATGGTTGCTACAGCCGCAGCCACAGCTCTCCTTCCTCTCTTCTTCCTCACCTTCTTTTCTTCTAGCTGCAGCTGCCACCGCCGCAGCCGCAGCCTCTTCTTCCTCCCCTGCACTTCTTCCTCTCCTTCTTCTCTTCCAGCTACAGCTACCACCACCGCAGCTGCAGCCTCTTCTTCCTCCCCTGCTCCTCTTCCTCTCCTTCTTCCCTTTCTTTTCCCTCTTCTACTCCTTCTCTTCTTCTCCTCTTCTTCCCTTCTCCTCCCCGACGCCCCACACCTCCTCGCTGTAGCCTTACCACAGCCACCCTCCTCTCCTCTTCTTCTTCCCTTCTCCTCCCCGACGCCCCACGCATCCTCTCCTCTGTTTCCACCTACGGGAAACAGAGGTGCTGCAGCTGCCTCTCTCTCATCTCCCTCTTCCCTCTCTTCTCCCTCTTCTCTTCTTCTTCTTCTTCTTCTTCTTCTTCTTCTTCTTCTCTTCTCCTCCCCGACGCCCCACACAAGCACTCCTCTGTTTCCTCCTACAGGAAACAGAGGTGCTGTAGCTACCTCTCGCTCCCTCCCTCTTCCCTCTCTTCTCCCTCTTCTCTTCTTCTTCTTCTTCTCCTCTTCTTCCCTTCTCCTCCTTGACAAACAGTGCCTCCTCTCCTCTGTTTCCCCCTGCAGGAAACAGAGGTGCCGCAGCCACCTCCTCCCTCCTCTTCTTCTTCTCTTCTTCTCCTTTTCTCCTTCTTCCCTTCTCCTCCTCTTCTTCTTTCTCCTCCTTTTCTCCTTTTCTTCCCTCCTTCTCTACTCTCTCTTTTCTCTCTTCTTCCCAACGCCCCTAGCTCCTCTCTCTATTTCCCATGGGAAATAGAGAGCGTGGGAGGCGATGGGATAAGACCGAGCTTTTCGGTTTTTTTTTTTTTTTTTGTAACTTAACAATTTAATCCTTGAAATTTCTATATTTACCTATATGTCCTCCGATTTACAAATAAATCAATAAATTTCAAAAGTGAGGGATATTACACACACCATGTTTAAAAGTGTGCAATTCCTCCTTTCGGATATACCATTGAGCTGAGGTATATAAGGAGGTGTCCATTAGGATATAATCCCATAGTCCTTGAGGAACTGGGTGAACTCTATACTTAAGTACTTACTTCCTCAATTTGATTGAAGAGTCTTGATACTCTTTCTAGTCTGATTCTCTTCTTCATTCTTATACTCCCTAAATTTCTCGAAGGCCTCAGACTTATACTTTATCAAGTACATATGTCCATATATTGAGAAATCATCGGTAAAAGTAATGAAGTAGGAGTAACCACTTATGGCACGAGTTAATATGAGATCATATACATCACTATGTATGAGTTCTAACAACTCAGTGGCTCTCTCTCCAATTCCACTAAATGGAGAGTTGGTCATTTTTCTACAAAGGTAAGGCTCGTAAGTTACATATGACTCGTAGTCAAATAGATCTAAATATCTATCCTTTAGCAACTTTTGAATTATTTCCTCATGGATATGACCTAGCCTACAATGCCACAGGTATGCATTGTTCACCTCATCTTGTTTCCTCTTGGACACACTTATATTCATGATATGTGGAGCAGTGTCTTACATAAATAAATCATTATGTAATATTCTTCTTGTGATGATCTCATCATCTAATAATATTGAATAACCATTGTTCTCAAAAACTAATTTATATCCACTAACTATTAAACATGAAATAGAAATAATATTTTTGATAATAGAAGGAATAAAATAGCATGCATCCAATGCAATAATAGCTCCACCAAGCAAATGTAGGGTGACCTCGCCAATAGTAACTACAGCAACTTTTGCTCCATTGCTCATTTTGAGGTCCATCTCACCTCTCGCCAATCTCTTAAGTCCTACCAGAATCTGCAACAAATTTCAAATGTGATAAGCACAATTGATATCCAATACCTATGTGTTATCATAGGATTTTGACAAATGGAGACTGATCATGAATGTACTTGAAGCTTCTCTAAGCTTCTATTTCGCCCTCTCTATAAGGTACTTTTTGCAGTTCTTCTTCTAGTGCCCATCTTTGCCATTGTGGAAGCACTGGCCTTTGTCCTTTGTTGGGTCTTTCTTAGCAACCTTTGCTTTACCTGGTTTGCCCTTGCCCTTGCCCTTACCCTTCTTAAAGGACTTTTCTGCTTTCTTTTTCTTTCTAGTCTCACTAGTGTAGAGAACTAGCTTTTCTTTCTTGATACTGCTTTCTGCCTCCCTCAACATATTAAGGAGCTCAAGGAGAGTCACCTTAAGCTTGTTCATATTAAAATTTATTATCAACTAAGAATAGGAATCTGGTAGGGACTAAAGTATAAGGTCTACACACAGGTCATCCTCTAAGACCATTCATAGACCTGTGAGTTTCTTGATCCACTCAATCATCTTAAGGACATGGTTCTGAACCGATGTCCCCTTAGTCATCCTAGTAAGGAAGAGACTATTGGATATCTCATATCATTGAGTCCTTCCCTATTTCTTAAATAATATTTAGAGATGCAGGAAAATGGATCTGACATCCATGTTTTCATGTTGCCTTTGTAACTCAGGAGTCATAGAGCCCAACATGTAATACTAAGCAAGAGTGGAATCATCTTTATACTTCACGTAGCGAGTGAACTTATATCCTCGCTTACCCCTTTCTCAAGTGTAGGTATCATTGTATCAAGGATATACACGTGTTAGGAAGAAGTCAGCACTAAGAGGGGGGGGGGAATTAGTGCAACAAATAAAAACATCAGTTTCAGAAAATCCTTAATATAATTAAAAATGATCTTAGAAGTTGTTAACTTAGAAGTGAAAGGGACCGTAGTGAAAGCAATAAGAAGGCAGTTTGTAGTTAAAGTAATTTGCTCAAAAGAAATGCAAATCAGAATTTTATAGTGGTTCAGTCGTTGTGACCTATATCCACTCCACTTATTCCTCTTTCGTTGAGGCCACCAATGTCCACTAATGGTCTTTCTTCAATAGGCGAAGATAAAGCACCTTTTTATAACTCTATTCTCCTTTGCAGGCTTTGGAGAGAACCTTTACACCCCCACTTACTCCTCCCTAAACAGAATTCTAAACACTTATCATTTGAGAGAAGTTCACACAAGATTACAGAAGTGTTTTCTTTCTTTTTCACTCTCAATTCTTGTGTCTTTTAACCACAGATGAGAGGGATATTTATAGGCCTCAAGTTGATTCAAACTTGGAGCCTAAAAATGTCTTATCCTTGATTTTCGAGGTCTTGGCGGTATCACCGTCTGATAGTCTCTCGGAGATTATGTTTGGGCGATACCACTACGTAAACCAATGGTGCCACTGCCTGACACAGTCTTGAAGACTATGCTACGATGGTTCCACCTCTTGGGTCATTATTTGGGCCTTCCACTTAGCCTAACATAGCCCAAAAATGGGCTCAATTGGCCCCTAATTGAGTTGGCTTAATTACATTCTAAATCGACTCAATTAGACTCTAACCTAACTCGATCTAGACATAATCGATTACAAGTGAATCCTTATTGTTTAGCACGTCATTGGTTCATCTGACGCTTCATCCGATCCTTCGACACATCGTCCTCTTTTGCAGCCTTTTGCCCAATCGGCATGTTGACTCTGCAACTCTGATCTCCTTGGCGCAATGTCTGCTCTTCTAGGCCCGATGCTTGAATTCTCAGCTTGAAACCTTCTACCAATACGTCGACCATTCCTCCGACCCGACGTCCAATCTTCTAACATGTTCTCTTCGGCCCAACATTCAATTCTTCTTGCTTTAATCAATTTGCCTCTCCTTGATCGAAGTTAGTCCTACATCACTCAAAACACATATCAAATCATAAATGCTATCAATTTGTTTCATCATCAAAATATGAGATTCAACAATCTCCCCCATTTTGATGATGATAACCAATTGATGACGGAGTCAACCTTAACTCCCCCTATCAATATGTCATATTGATAGAATCTTGAATTCCAATTGAATTCAAGTTAAAGACAAATTTAATCATGAATGTTTGCAACACATCATCATAAAATCATGCATAATCAAAGTTATAATACATTATTTCATGCATGATCATTATTATAACTTCTCCCCCTTTGTCATCAACGAAAAGGAGAAGTGCATTTAGCAAGTTTCATATAATATCAAGTTTTATCATCATGAAAGCTAGCAATAATTAGAGATGTGCAAGTTTAGCATGTTTGCTTTTCTTGAGATAGGCAAGCTAGCAATTTTTGGTGATGTTCAAGATAGCAAGTTCTTTTTTCTCTTTTGAGAAGTGCAATTTTTTGCTTCCTTTGCAAAGCGTAAGTTAGCAAAATTTTACAAATATTACAACATGCAAGCTAGCAACTTTGGCAAGTTTTACATCATTTTCGAATATGCAAGCTAGCAAATTTTTGAGATGTTCATGATAGCAAGTTCTTTCTTCTCTTTTGAGAAGTGCAAGCTATGAATTTTTCTCCCCCTTTGTCATTGTCAAAAAGAAGGGAAGAATATAATTTTATAATTATTTTTCCTTTTACAATAATTTTCAAATTATGATAAAGTTAAAGTATCAATCTTGTTTCAATATGTTTGTGCATCATTATAGTTTCAAATTAAAACATCACAATTTTAAAACCTTTCATTTCATTCATACTTCATGCATGATACTAAAAATAAATCAATCATCATATCATACATGATACTCAAGCATTTATAATACATCATTAGCAACAAATCATAGTATTTCAAATCATAATGGTATCTAAATGTTAAATTACATTACATCCTATCATGCATGATCATAACTTCTCATGAGTATTTCATGCATAATTTCATTTCATCACATTCATTTTATCTCATGAAGAATATCAAGAAAAATTAATTGGGTAATGAGATATATACTAAATGAATACAAGGAGTTATACAAAAATAAATCATATCATGAGAGATAAGATCATGTAAATACCAAAAGACATGATTCATTTAGTAAATTTCCTCTTTAAATAAATTACCAAGAAAAATTGTAGGGGTAAAAAGAAGAGACTTTGATTAAGAAAAAATATCAAGTAATTACAAGAAATTAAGATCATGATTTGAATAAAACTCATTCAAATTCATCAAATTAACAAAGTCACTTTAATAGTTCAAGAATAGAATCATTAATCTCTTTTAGAAAATCAATAAGATAGAGAAAAAGAAATTTTCAAAAAGAATGTTTTCCTCTTTTTGGTTGTTTCAATTTAAGTGATTGATTTCATATAGGCATACCCTTGTCCTTTTTGTCAAATCAAAACATATATCATTGTTTAAAACAAAAGTGCAAGATTTATCACAAAAATCATCATGTATAACTTCAAAATCTCATGCATAGAATAGAGTCATCAAGCATTGTACCAAAACTTTCATTAAAACAACAAGCATGATTTCATTGAGCATTTTCAATCAAAGTTGAAAATCATCAATTTACATATACATTATTTTTTTCTTAAAAGCATACATAGGATTAATCATTAGATTTAAATTTAACATTTTGTTATATTTTCATAAAACATGTATCAACATTTAAAATCGAAAAAGAGCTTTCTTTACGACAAGATCAATAAGCCATACATCACAAAGATCAACATACATAATTTTGAAATATAAACTCATTAAGCATGATCATTATGCATCATTAAATTATTAAATATGATTTCATTAAACATAAAGCATTTTCAATCAAATCAAATTAATTTGCTTGTAATGCATTTTTCCTTTTTAAATGAATCTAACTTTTCATGCTTAGTGCTAGGAGTTTAACATGCAATTTTCATGCTAAATTTTTTAAATAACTAGAACAAGAAGCATGATATTTTTTAATTATTTATTTCTAAATTTAAAAAATAACTCATGAAAAGTATGATGTAATTTCGAAATAAATTAAAGGGATTTTGGTTACCTTGTCGTCGAAAGTCGTTAAGGTATAGTTTGCTACCTCGCCTTTGTTGATTTGCTCCTCTTCTTCGGATGAGCTTGATTTGTCCCATGTCACTTTGTGTGTCTTTTTCTTCTTTGGCAACCTCTTCTTTTTAAGTTTATTTTTATTTTTTACTTGTTATTTTATAAACTTTTTAAGTTTTATTATTAAGAGTTCAAAGTCATCATCACTTGAGCTTTCGCTCGAGTAGTCTTCATTTATTCGTAGTGCCAAATCATTCCTGTCCTTTGGAAAGTTGTTATCAAGCTCTTCATACGCTTTGCAAGTCATCTCATAGGTCATTAATGACCCAATAAGTTCGAGAGCAAGTTTGTTTAGATCTTTAGTCTCTTGTATTGTCATTACTTTTGAATCCCAATTTTTAGAAAGAGATTGTAAAATTTGTTCATAAGTTCAAGGTTTGAAAAACTTTTACCAAGAGCTTTCAGACTATTGACGATATCTGTAAGATGGGTATGCATGTCTCCAATAGTTTCACTTGGTTCCATACGAAATAACTCAAAATCATGCATCAAAAGATTAATCTTTGAATCTTTAACTCTACTAGTGCCTTCGTATGTGGTTTCAAGAGTATACCAAATATCGAAAGCCGTTTCGTAAGTAGAAACTTGATTGAATTCATTTTTGTCTAAATCATAAAATAGAGCATTCATAGCTCTAGCATTTAAGGAAAAAGTGTTCTTCTCCAAATCATTCCAATGGTTCATTGGAAGAGTAGACCTTTGAAAACTGCTTTTGACAATATTCCATAAATTCAAATCCAAAATAAGCAAGAAAACTCTCATTCGATTTTTCCAATATATGTAGTCCATCCCATTGAACATGGGAGGATGAATGAAAGAGTGACCCTCTTGAAAGCCGAAAAGAGTCATTTCTCTTGAGTGTTAAACCAATTGCGAAATTACGAGGCTCTAATACCAACTGTTAGGAATGAGTCGACACTAAGAGGGTGTGAATTAGTATAGCGGATAAAAACATCGGTTTCAAAAAATCTTTCGTACAATTAAAACCGATCTTAAAAGATGTTAACTTGGAAGCATAAGGGAGCATAGTGAAAGCAATAAGAAGGCAGTTTGCAGTTAAAGTAAATTGTTCAAAAGAAATGCAAACTAGATTTCTATAGTGGTTCGGTCTTTCTGACCTACATCCACTCCACCGATTTCTCTTTCGCCGAGGCCACTAGCATCCACTAATGGTCTTCCTTCAATAGGCAAATACCAAATCTTTTTACAACTCTATTCTTCTTTTGCAAGCTTAGGAGAGAACCTTTACACCCCCACTTACTCCTCCTTAAACAGAATTTCAAGCACTTAGAGTTTGAGAGGAGTTCATATAAGATTATAGCAATGCTTTCTTTCTTTTTCACTCTCAATTCTTGTGTCTTTTAACATGGGATGAGAGGGATATTTATAGGCTTCAAGTTGATTCAAACTTAAAACCCAAAAATGTCTCAACCCTGATTTTCGGTGTCCTGGCGGTACCACCGCTTGACACCTTGCCATTGGGTGGTAGCATAGCCTAGACTAGCGGTACCATTGCCTGATAGTCTCTTGGAGGCTATCTCTAGGCAGTACCATCACCCAGACTAGTAATACCATCACCTGACATAGTCTCGGAGACTATGCCACGATGGTTCCACCTATTGGATCATTGTTTGGGCCTTCCACTTAGCCCAATATAGCCCAAACATGGGCCCAATTGGCCCCTAATTGAGTTAGCTTAATTAGATTCTAAATCGACTCAATTAGACTCTAACCTAACTCGATCTAAACATAATCGATTACAAGCGAATCCTTATTGTTTGGCATGTTATTGGTTCATCCGGTGCTTTGTCTAATCCTTCGGCATATCATCCTCTTTTGCGGCCTTTTGCCCAATCGGCATGTTGACTCTGTAACTCCGATCTCCTTGGTGCAATGTCTACTCTTCTAGGCCTGATACCCGAATTCTTGGCCTAAAGCCTTCTGCCAATACGTCGATCGTTCCTTCGGCCTGACGTCCAATCTTCTGACATGTTCCCTTCGGCCCAATGTTCGATTCTTCCTACTTAAATCAATTTGCCTCTCCTTTACCGAAGTTAGTCCTGCGTCACTCAAAACGTAGATCAAATCATAAATGCTATTAATTGGTTTCATCATCAAAATCCAAGATTCAACAACACCATTTTCTTCACCGTGAGAACGATTCTCAAGTTGCGGAACCAAGTGATGTAATTTGAACCAGTGAGGCAGTTGATGTTGGAAATCTTGGGGGCAACATCACATGCGCAGTGGAAGAATAATAAAACAAAATCTTCAATTTCTCAAAAAGATGTTTGTCATCGTGTAAAGATTGGTGCGCAAAATCATGAAACTAAAAACTACAAATAAGATAAATTGTGTTACCTAGGGAGAACGTATATCCCTATTTCCTTGCAGATCTCTAGGAGAGAGTGAAAAAGGTCAAGCGTCCTCCTCTCTAGTGGTGATCCACACAACAGGGCTACGACAATGCTCCTTAAAACTCCAGGCCTACTCTAAGGTCGAGATGTGGAGGAGAATAGGAGAGGCAAGCAAAGGCTATATAACCCATGAACCACTGAATCCCTCCTATTTATAGAGGTCCCCTATCAAACCCTAATGGATCCTCCCCTATTGGGTATTGGATCTGTATCCAATTACCCAAACCTTTTAGATTAGTGGATCTCTATCCAATAATCTCTCATAGACTCTTATTGGATCTTATCCATGGGATCCAATAATTCAGGGGCTTATTGGATATCTAATAAGATAGGGGCTCCGACGAATATCTCATATCCGAACCTATACTCATCGCAACGCCTATCATATGTGTGTGACCCTCTAGGCCCAATATCGAGTTGGTCATGAGTCATACCTGTCAGAACTCCTTTTGGCTCAGTGAATTATTATCTTTATAATAATTCACTCGACTCATCGACTACGAATGTACTAGGCCACTACGAAGTAGTCCCCAAATGATATAGGGGAATCCAATCCATTGGACCTATCTATCCTCAATTACCATGTACCTATAGTCCCTTATCCATCTAATATCCCAGAGACCGTATATCGGGCATGGTGCTATCAAACCCATATGGTTTCTACTTGAGTCTCTCTCTAATCAGATTCTCCCGGAGAACTCTTTCTCTCTCAATCCGAATGACCCTGGCCATGGATTTGTTTGAGCAAGAACATATGGGATATTTCTCTCATGACGTCGAGAGTGGATGATCCTCTATCGATACTCAATAGCCCTTGTAAGGTCGACTACCACTCCCAATGACCAATTGTATTAGATATGAGATATCCAAACCTATAAATCTGGTATAAAAGAGTGGAGCACTCATATAGGACATCCTTGATGTCTTAAGTCTAAGGACCAGATACACCACTAGGACTATGGAATCGATGTCTGATAATAAGGCATCATTAACCATCCAATATTCCATAAGCGGATCAATCAGCGAACTCATTCTCCAATGAGCACATGTACTATATCCCTAGTGTCCCCACACGAGCAGCTATGAGACCAGCTGCATCCATCATATGGATGGGTATACAGCACACCAATCTGTCCGTTTATCTCGATATCTCTCTCGAGTAACCTATGATTGAGATTATTTAGGATCTGTGTTTAAAGGTGAATCGGTCTCATTATCGTGATCTCATCACGATCCGATTCTCATTGCATAGATCCAAGGACATCATAATATATACATGCATATATGCAATAGTCAATATAAAGTGATAAATGCCAAAATATAATAAGTAAGAAGATTTCGTGTCAAGTCACACGTGTCATTACTTACGTGATTGGCGTGCTAGGCACCTATGACTAGCAATCTCACACTTGACCTAAAGCCAATCACCGATGTGTCTGATCTCCATCAGACCCCTGTGATGGTTAAAGACAATATGAGATGACGGCTTTGTCAATGGATCTACAATGTTATCTTCGGATGGAACTCTTTCTACTACTACATCTCCTCGGGTCATGATCTCTCTAATATGCTGGAACCTCTTTAGTGTTAGGATCAAGAGCACTAAGAGGGGGGGGTGAATTAGTGCAGTGGAAAACTTTCGACGATTTAAAACGACGTTCGTACGATAAGAACGATTTCGGTATGAAAGTCGATTCGGAAATTGCTTTACCTTAAGATCAAGCAAAGTGCAGTTAAAGTAAAGCTATGGAAGTAGTTGCAGTTAAGATAGAGAACAAAATGTAAATTCAAACTGAGATTTAGAGTGGTTCGGTCAATCTTGACCTACATCTACTTTTGGCTTCCTCCTCCGATGAGGTCACCGATGTCCACTAGAGGCCTTCCTTCAATAGGCGAAGGCCAACCACCCTTTTACAGTTTCACTCCTTTTGACGGGCTTAGGAGACAACCCTTATAGATTTTTCACTCCTCTCTTGAATGATCAAAACTTCAAAGAAAAGAGGGAGAAAAACTTCTAGCCTTTTACAACACTTTGAAGCTCTCAAAATCTCAGAATAAATGCTAAGTTTCGGTGCCCTTTCATGCATGAAAGGGTGGGGTTTATATAAGCCCTAAACTGATTTGAATTTGGAGCTCAAAAACGTCATTTCCCATATTTTCGAGGTCCTGGTGGTACTACCGCCATAAATGGGCGGAACTACCGCCTGACAGAGCTCGGAGACCGAGCTCGGGTGGTACCACCGCCTGACAGGGGCGATACTACCGCCCAGTCTCACTCGGAGACTGAGCCCAGGCGGTGCCACCGCCTGACAGGGGCGGTACCACCGCCCAGCCTCACTCGGAGACTTAGCTCCTGGGCGGTGCTACCGCCGACCCAGGCGGTGCCACCGCCGGCCAGGAAATCTGGGTCCAAATGGGCTGATCCATTCGGCCCAATTTGGGTCTGTCAAGGGCCCAATTGCCCCAAGATTAAGTTGATGGGATCACCTCCCATTTCTAACTTAATCATCATGCTAACTACGATATTTTTCAAGACATTTATTGCAACTTGCTCCGGTGCGTCAATCGCTTCTTCCGTCGAGCTTCCGGCGAACTTCCGGCGATCATCCGACGAACCCTCGACGATGCTTCGGCGGACTTCCGGCAAACTCCTGGACTTGCGACGATCCACTTGGCGAGTTCCGATGAGCTTCTTTGGCAAGCTCCTGGACTTCTCGGATTTGTTCCCGTAGAACCTCCGATGATCGTCCGGACTTCCGTCGAACTCGCGAACCCCCAACGTGATCATAGTCTTGACTTCGGCGCAACTCCTACTGCATGTCTTACTTTCATCGTAGTTAATCCTGCACACTTATCTCAACATATGGATTACATAACAAATGACAATTGACTTCATCATCAAAATTCGAGATTCAACAATCTCCCTCTTTTTGATGATGACAATCAATTGATAACGGAGTTAATTTTAACTCCCCCTATCTATATGCAATACTCAAGATAAGTTATTCTTGAATTCAAAGCCTTTGAATTCAAGAGACATATTGATAAGTTAAGATTGTTTAACCTTATCAATACTTCCATCATGATTCCTATCATGATGTATCTCTCTGAAAATGATGTCAAGGCTTGACATCCATTTTCAAGTTTTACATTTCAAATGTGAATGATAGTAATGGTAGCAATTCATCATATGGTAAGATATCAATATGTAAAATTGCGATGCAAGTTCTTGATATCTTAACATAATGCAAATATTTCAAGTGTTTAGCAATCATAGCATTTCTATCATCAATTTACCATATATTTCGATGCAAGCTTCTTTAATTCAAATTCAAATATAGCACTCATAGCATCAATTCATATATTTCTCCCCCTTTGTCATCAGCAAAAAGGAGATCGATATAAGCAAATTTTAAACATAAGTGCGGTAATGATTCATGTCATAACTAGGTTCATGTCATTTTTCAACAATGAGTGATAGGATACCAATTATACAAACATCTCAAGAAAAGATTAAATCCCGCTTCATTTTTACAAGGATCAAGATATGTATGTGAATCAATATCCTTGCAAGTAAAAAATCTTCCTTTTTCAAGAAGGAAATTATAAGAAGGAATCATTTTATCAAATCCATTTCTCAAAAATATTTTTCACATTATAAGCCTATGAAAGATGCATTTGCTAATTGATTCCATATGTCAAAAATCAATGATATGAATCAAACTCGATATGCTTATGAAAGCTACATTAAGTTCAGAAGAGAATAAGGTATCAAGAAAATCCGAAAATAAAATTTAACACTTTCATGCATTCACAAGGTTTTGCTATAGATTTTCCAATACAATCATGAAGATAAAACATGCTTATTATCATGGAAATTTTTATATCCAAAACACATAATTTCCAACATATCATTAAGGCATGTAATCATGTAAAATCATCATAGCAATTAAGTGATTTGATTATTGAATCAAGAAAGTCCAAAAAATAAATTTAATGAGTTCAAGCATTCGGACACATTAACATTCCTAATTCTCTTCTAATGAAATTAAATTGTTCTTCACTTAAAGGCTTTGTAAAAATATCAGCTAGTTGATGTTTAGTATCAATGAACTCTATAACTATATCATGATTAGTGACATGATCTCGTATAAAGTGATGTCTAATATCAATATGTTTTGTTCTTGAGTGTTGAATGAGATTCTTTGTTAAACATATAACACTTGTGTTATCACATTTAATGAGAATATTTTTAAGATGAACTTTATAATCTTCTAAGGTGTTTTTCATCCACACAACTTGTGCACAGCATGCACTAGCTGCAATATACTCAACTTCGGTTGTTGATAGTGCAACCAAGTTTTGTTTCTTAGATGACTAGGAAACAAGAGCATGTCCCAAAAATTGACATGTTCCTGATGTACTTTTTCTATCTAATCTACATCCAGCAAATTCTGCATCAGCATATGCAATTAACTCAAACTTCTCGGTTTTCAGATACCATAATCCTAGATTTGTGGTACTTTTAAGATATCTAAGTATTCTTTTAACCGCTTTGAGATGAGATATCTTAGGGTTTGATTGAAACCTAGCACAAAGTCCTACACTGAACATGATATCTGGTCTAGTTGCAGTGAGGTAAAGTAAACTTCCTATCATACCCCTATAAGTTTTTTGATCGAAGCTTTCTCCACTTTCATCAACTTCTAACTTAGTGGATGTGCTCATAGGAGTGTTAATAGCTTTTGAGCTTTCTATATTAAATCTCTTTAGCAAATCTAAAGCATATTTAGTTTGACTAATAAAAATGTCATTTCTTAGTTGCTTAAATTGTAAGCCTAAGAAAAAGGTTAATTCTCCCATCAAACTCATTTCAAATTTAAGACTCATGGTTTTAGCAAAATATTTACAAAGAGATTCATTTGTAGAACCAAAGATAATATCAACAACATAAATCTGAACAATGAGAAAATTATTTTCAAAATTCTTGATAAACAATGTAGTATTAACCTTGCCTTTTGTGAAATTATTTTTAATAAGAAAAGAACTAAGTCTCTCATACCAAGCCCTTGGGGCTTGTTTTAAACCATAGAGAGCTTTAGTTAATTTAAACACATGATTAGTGAGGCTATTATTTTCAAATCCGGGAGGTTGTTCAACATAAACTTCTTCGGAAAGAAAGCCATTAACAAAAGTGCTTTTAACATCCATTTTAAAATAACTTAAAATTATTATTATTAGCATAAGCAAGGAGCATCCTTATGGCTTCTAATCTAGCCACAGGAGAGAAGGTTTCTTCGTAATCGATACCTTCTTCTTGGTTGAAACCTTTGGCTACTAATCTAGCCTTGTTTCTAACCACGATACCATATTCATCTTGCTTGTTTCTAAAGACCCATTTAGTACCAATAACTAAATGGTCATTTGGCCTAGGAACAAGCTTCCACACCTCATTTCTCTCAAATTGATTTAACTCATCTTGCATTGCGATAATCCATGAATCATCTTTCATGGCTTCGTCAATACATTTAGGTTCAATTTGGTAGAGAAAAGCGGCGTTGACACAAAATTCTTTAAGAGAAGAACATGTTTGAACCCCCTTAGATGTGTCTTCTAGGATTAGCTCCTTAGGATGAGCATCTACATATTTCCAATCCTTGGGTAAGAATGTTTCGGAAGTGGATGCATCCAAGTTACTAGTTGGAGAAGGGGTTTCATTTAAATTCAAAGAATCAAAATTAACATCATCTTCAAAATCATTTTTCTTGATTTCGGAAATCTCATTGAAAACAACATGAATGGATTCTTCAATAATTAAAGTTCTTTTATTGAAGATACGAAAAGCTTTAGAAACTGAAGAATAACCAAGGAAAATTCCTTCATCGGATTTAGCATCAAATTTTCCTAAGGCATCTTTTTCATTCAAGATAAAACACTTACACCCAAAAACTTTAAAATATGAAACATTGGGTTTTTTGTTGTTCCACAACTCATAGGGAGTTTTGGTGAGTAAGGGTCTTACTAGAACTCTATTCAAAATATAGCATGCAGTGTTTACAGCTTCGGCCCAAAAGTATTTGGGTAGGCTATGTTCATTCAACATGGTTCTTGCCATTTCTTGTAAATTTCTATTTTTTCTTTCTACTACTCCATTTTTTTGAGGATTTCTTGGAGTAGAGAAGTTATGATTGTATCCATTAAATTCATAAAATTCTTAAAAATCACAGTTTTGAAATTCACCACCATGATCACTTCTAATTGACGAAATCATAGAACTCTTTTCATTTTGGATAAGTTTGCAAAACTTGATAAAATATCTAAAGCATTCATTTTTGTGTTTTAAGAAATAAGTCCATGTGTATCTACTATAGTCATCTACAATGACGAAGGCGTATTTGCTACCTCCTAGACTTGATGTAGAGATAGGTCCAAACAAGTCCATATGGATCAATTGTAAGAGCCTAGAGGTGCTTATTTGATTCTTAGATTTGAAACTATCCTTAATTTGTTTTCCTAATTAACAAGCATCACACACATTATCTTTGATAAACTTGATATGAGGAATTCCTCTTACAAGTTCTTTGGATGATATTTGAGTGATTAGTTTCATGTTAGCATGACCTAATCTCCTATGCCAAAGCCAAGCATCCTCATTCAAAACCGAGAAACATATTTCATTGCAAAGATCATTGATGTCAATGGTGTATACGTTATTTTGTTTTAATGCAATCATAGATGTGTTTTTGTGTGGTTTTTCAATGATGCAAGCATTAGATTCAAATTTGACAATATATCCTTTATCACACAATTGACTAATGCTCAAGAGGTTATGTTTTAAACCATCAACTAACAAAATATCTTCAATAAAGAAGTTGGATTTGTTACCTATGGTTCCTTTGCCAATGATTTTACCCTTGTTGTTGTCTCTGAAGGTGACGTAGCCTTCGTCTATGCTAGTGAGCTTAGAGAATTGAGATGGATCTTCGGTTATATGCCTTGAGCATCCACTATCAAGGTACCATCTCTTGCTCTTAGCTTGTGATGATGTATGTTTCTACAAGAAAGGATGATTTTTAGGTACCCATTTACTTTTGGGTGCCTCAAACACTAATCTAAATTGTTTATCATGTTGCATAGAATTTATCGTGGTTCCTTTAGGAACCCAAATCAATTTGTTCGGACTAACTTTCTCGAATGGACAATGATAAGTTCTATGTCCATGTTTGCAACAAAAGTTGCATTTGCTTTGGTGCCGAACATATAAGATAGGGCCTTTAATGAAGGTGGTTGGATTTTGGTGAGGACTTCTCACAAATCCGATTCCATTTCTTTTAGGAACATGACCCTTATTTGTAAGGATCATATTCAAAGACTTGCTACCAACCTCAAATTTCTTCAAGGTGTCCTTAAGTAGCAAGTTCTCCTTTTGGAGAGTTTCTAGATCATGACATTTTTTACATGGAGCTAAACTATCATGATATTCAATTTCTAATTTATCGAAATTACAAGTAAGACTATCATGCTCCTTTTTTAGTAATTTGTATTTTCTACTAATAGTTTTGCATTCATCAAATAAGTCATGGAAGGCATTTAGTAATTCATCAAATGATAAATCTGCATCAATTAAATTTGTTACCTCATCTCCGATGGCCATTAGGGCATAATGAGCAACTTGCTCGGTGTTAGACTCCTCTTCTTCGGACGTGCTTGAGTCATCCCACGTTGCTTTGAGCACTTTCTTCTTTGGTGTTCTCTTCTTGGCTTGGGGATAATCACTTTTGTAGTGTCCCGGCTTCTTGCATTCATAACAAATAACTTGGTCCTTTTTTGGTTCAAATTTATTTTTTGAGTCATTTTTAAACTTGTTTCTTTTAATAAATTTTTTGAATTTCCTTGTTAGAAATGCCAAGTCATCGTCACAGTCTTCATCACTTGAGTTTTCTCTCAAGTGGTCTTCGAAAGTTCTAAGTGTCATATCCTTCCTGTTCTTTGGAAGGATGTCTTCTTGCTCTTTATGAGCTTTGCAAGACATTTCGTAGGTCATTAATGACCCGATTAATTCTGCAAGAGGGAAGTTGTTTAGATCTTTAGCCTCTTGAATAGTAGTGACTTTAGGGTCCCAACTCTTAGGAAGGGATCTTAGGATCTTATTTACGAGCTCAAAATCCGAAAAACTTTTGCCGAGTCCTTTTAGACCATTGACAACATCCGTGAAATGGGTGTACATATCGCCAATGGTCTCGCTCAGTTTCATTCGGAAAAGTTCAAAAGAATATATCAAAAGATTGATTTTTAACTCTTTCACTCTACTTGTGCCTTCGTGAGTCACTTCGAGTGTATGCCAAATATCAAATGCGGTTTCACAAACCGAAACACGATTGAACTCATTTTTATCAAGCGCACAAAATAAGGCATTCATAGCCTTTGCATTAAGAGCGAAAGTCTTCTTCTCCAATTCATTCCAATCGATCATTGGAAGAGAAGACTTCGAAAATCCATTTTCGACAAGATTCTAAAGTTCAAAATCCATTGAAATAAGGAAGATCCTCATTCGGGTCTTCCAATAGGTGTAGTCCGTCCCATTGAACATGGGTGGACGTGTAATAGAGTGGCTCTCTTGATTTCCGACGTATGTCATCTCTCTTGGGTTTTAATCCGATTGAGAGTTAACATCGGTTTGATACCAATTGTTAGGATCAAGAGCACTAAGAGGGGGGGGGGTGAATTAGTGCAGCGAAAAACTTTCGACGATTTAAAACGACATTCGTACGATAAGAATGATTTCGGTATGAAAGTCGATTCGGAAATTGCTTTATCTTAAGATCAAGCAAAGTGCAGTTAAAGTAAAGCTATGGAAGTAATTGCAGTTAAGATAGAGAACAAAATGTAAATGCAAATGGAGATTTAGAGTGGTTCGGTCAATCTTAACCTACATCCACTTTTGGCTTCCTCCTCCGATGAGGTCACCGACGTCCACTAGAGGCCTTCCTTCAATAGGCAAAGGCCAACCACCCTTTTACAATTTCACTCCTTTTGATGGGCTTAGGAGACAACCCTTACAGATTTTTCACTCCTCTCTTGAATGATCAAAATTTCGAAGAAAAGAGGGAGAAGAACTTCTAGCCTTTTACAACACTTTTAAGCTCTCAAAATCTCAGAATAAATGCTAAGTTTCGGTGCCCTTTCATGTATGAAAGGGTGGGGTTTATATAGGCTCCAATCTGATTTGAATTTGGAGCTCAAAAACGTCATTTCCCATATTTTCAGGGTCCTGGCAGTACTACCGTAATAAATGGGCGATACTAGCGCCTGATAGAGCTCGAAGACCGAGCTCGGGTGATACCACCGCCTGACAGGGGCGGTACTACCGCCTAGTCTCACTCGGAGACTGAGCCCAGGTGGTGCCACCGCTTGACAGGGGCGGTACCACCGCCCAGCCTCACTCGGATACTCAGCTCCTGAGCGGTGCCACCGCCGACCTAGGAGGTGCCACCGCCGGCGAGGAAATCTTGGTCCGAATGGGCTGATCCATTCGGCCCAATTTGGGTCTGTCAAGGGCCCAATTGCCTCAAGATTAAGTTAATGGGATCACCTCCCATTTCTAACTTAATCATCATGCTAACTACGATATTTTTCAAGACATTTACTGTAACTTGCTCCGGTGCGTCAATCGCTTCTTCCGTCGAGCTTCCGGCGATCATCCGACGAACCCTCGGCGATGCTCCGGCGGACTTCCGGCAAACTCCTGGACTTGCGACGATCCACTTGGCGAGTTCC
Source organism: Musa balbisiana (assembly GCA_004837865.1). Taxonomy (NCBI): domain Eukaryota; kingdom Viridiplantae; phylum Streptophyta; class Magnoliopsida; order Zingiberales; family Musaceae; genus Musa; species Musa balbisiana. Next base: position 92,425 of record PYDT01000150.1, read on the forward strand.
GATGAGCTCCTTGGGCAAGCTCCTGGACTTCTCGGATTTATTCCCGCAGAACCTCCGATGACCGTCCGGACTTCCATCGAACTCTCAAACCCCCAACGTGATCATAGTCTTGACTTCGGTGCAACTCCTGCTGCATGTCTTACTTTCATCGTAGTTAATCCTGCACACTTGTCTTAACATATGGATTAGATAACAAATGACAATTGACTTCATCATCAAAATCCGAGATTCAACATTTGGAACACTTCTGATGAGACCCAGGTTCCCTTATTTGAGTAATCACCCCATAGTTGTCGTAATATAAGGAATCGGCTCCTTGCTACTTAGCCCAACTCTTAGATCTGTGATAAACTTCTTCATCTAGACTCCCTCCTTTGCTACCTCTATTGCAGTAATGTACTCCGCCTCTACAATCGAGTCAGTAGTAGTATCTTGCTTGGAACTCTTCCAACACACTGCTCCTCCATTCAAGGTGTACACAAACCCCGAACTCGACTTGCTATCATCGACATCAAACTGAAAACTTGAGTCCATAGAGCCTTCAACCTTGAGGCTACTACCTCCATATACTAATAAAAGATCCTTAGTCCTTCTCAAGTACTTAAGGATACACTTTACTGCTTTCTAGTGCTCCAAGCCTAGATTCACCTGATACCTACTCGTGACACTCAAAGCATACGCTATATCAAGCCTAGTATATAGCATGGCATACATGATAGACCCTATCACTAAGGCATAAGGTATCATATCCTTGTTTGTCCTTTCTTTAGGAGTCTATGGGGACATACTCTTAGAAAGCGATATCCCATATCTCATCGATATGAGATCTGTCTTCGAATTTTCCATGCCAAACCTTTTGACAATGGTTTCTATGTACCTGGATTAGGACAAGCCAACCATCCTCTTGGATCTATCTTTATATATCTGAATCCCCAAGATATAGGATGCTTCCCCTAAGTTCTTCATGGAGAAGTGTCTAGATAACAAAGTCTTTACTGTGGATAACATTCCTACGTCATTCCCAATGATCAGGATGTCATCCACATATAACACTATAAAGGTGATAACGCTCCCACATACCTTCCTGTATATACAAGGCTCATCTTCGTTCTTAACAAAGTCATAAGATCTGATTGCCTCATAAAATCTTATGTTTCAACTTCGGAAAGCTTGCTATAGTCCATAAATGGATCTAAGCAACTTGCACACCTTATCTAGGCAGTTCTTGGACATGAATCCCTCGGGTTATATCATATACACCTCCTCCTCGAGGTTCCTATTGAGGAATGCAGTTTTCACATCCATCTACTAGATCTCGTAATCATAGTGTGCTACAATAGCTAATAGAATTCAGATGGATTTTAGCATTACTACGGGTGAGAAGGTTTCGTCATAGTTAACACTTTGCCTTTGACGATACCCCTTAGCCACTAGCTTTGCTTTATAGGTCTCTAACTGTCCATCTACTCCGATCTTTTTCTTAAAGATTCACTAAACCGATGGGTACAATACTTTCGGGTGCATCAACTAGCTTCCAAACCTTGTTGGAGTACATAGAATCCATCTTAGAATTCATAGCATTTTGCCACTTCCTAGAATCTATACTCATAATAGCCTCCTCGTAGGTCTGAGGATCGTTATCCTCAACATCCTCTCGTCTAATATGTCCCACATATCTCTCAAGAGGATGTGATACTCTACCGGACCTATGTAAAGTTGAAACTTGTGTGTTAGGTACTTGAACAGACTCGGGCTATAGAGTGGTGCTTGAGCTAGGTTCTCTAACCTCGCTCAACTCTATCATGCTCCCACGATCTCCGCCAAGAATGTGTTCCTTCTCAAGGAACATTGCTCTCTTGGCTACAAAGACCTTTTAGTCCTCGACATAATAGAAATAATACCCACAAGTTTCCTTAGGGTGTCCTACGAACTTGCATTGCTCTGTCCTCGATTCCAACTTATCGGGGTTGTGTCTTTTAACGTGGGCAGGGTAACCCTAAATCTTAACAACCTTAAGATCAGGCTTCTTCCCTTCTCATATCTCATATGGTGTAAACACTATAGACTTAGTTGGAACTCTATTCAGAAGATAAGCTGCGATCTCTAGGGCCTATCACCAGAATGAGATGGGTAGGTCAACGAAACTCATTATGGACCGTACCATATCTAATAACATATGATTTCTCCTTTCAAACACACCATTGAGTTGAGGTGTATAAGGAGGTGTCCATTGGGATAATATCCTATAGCCCTTGAGGAACTCAGTGAACTCTGTACTTAAGTACTCACCTCCTCGATCTGATCGAAGAGTCTTAATACTCTTTCTAGTCTGGTTCTCCACTTCATTCTTATACTCTCTGAATTTCTCAAAGGTCTCAGACTTATACTTCATTAAGTACACATATCTATACTTTGAAAAATAATCAGTAAAGGTAATGAAGTAGGAGTAACCACCAAAGGCATAAGTTGACATGGGTCCATATATATCACTATGTATGAGTTTCAGCAACTCAGTAGCTCTTTCTCCCATTCCACTAAATGGAGAGTTGGTCAGTTTTCCATGAAAGCAAGGCTCGCAGGTTGCATATGACTCATAGTCGAATGGATCTAGATATCCATCCTTTAGCAACTTTTGAATCATTCTCTCATGGATGTGACCTAGCCTACAATGCCACAAGTATGCACTGTTCACTTCATCTCGTTTCCTCTTAGACACACTTACATTTATAATATACAGAGTAGTGTCTAGCATAAACAAACCATTGTGCAATGTTTCTTTTATGATGATCTCATCATCTAATAATATCGACTAACTATTGTTCTCAAAAACTAATTTATATCCACTAACTGTCAAATATGAAATGGAGAAAATATTTTTGATAATTGAAGGAACAAAATAACATGCATCTAATGCAATAAAAGCTCCACCAAGAAGATGTAAGGTGACCTCGCCAATAGCTACTACAACAACTTTTGCTCCATTGCCCATTTTGAGGTCTATCTCACCTCTCTCTAGTCTCCTAGGCCTTGCTAGAACCTACAACGAATTGCATATATGATAAGCACTACTAGTATCCAATACCCATGTATTATAATAAGAGTCTGACAAAAGGAGATTGATCATGAATGTACCTGAAGCTTCTCCAAGCTTTTGTTTCGTCCTCTCTACAAGGTACTCTTTGCAGTTTGTCTTCCAGTGCCCATCTTTGCCATAGTGGAAGCACTGGCCTTTATCCTTTGTTGGGTCTTTCTTAGCAACCTTTGCTTTACTTGATCTGCCCTTGCCCTTGCCCTTCTTAAGGGACTTTTCTACTTTCCTTTTCTTTCTGGTCTCAATAGTGTAGAGAACTAGCTTCTCCTTTTTGATAGTGCTCTTTGCCTCCCTCAACATATTGAGGAGCTTTGTGAGAGTTACCTCAAGCTTGTTCATATTAAAATTCATTATGAACTGTGAAAAGGAATCTAGTAGGGATTAAAGCACAATGTCCACACACAAGTTATCCTCTAGGACCATTCCTAGACCTGTGAGTTTCTCTATCCACTCAATCATCTTTAGGACATAGTTCTGAACTGGTGCCCCCCTCAATCATCCTAGCACAGAAGAGGCTGTTGGATATCTTATATCGCTGAGTTCTTCCCTGTTCCTCAAACAATTTGCGGACGTGTAGGAGAGTGGATCTGGTATCCATCTTTTATGTTGTCTCTATAACTTAGGAGTTATAGAGCCCAACATGTAGCACTGAGCAAGAGTGGAGTCATCAATGTACTTCATGTAGCGAGCAATCTCATCCTCGCTTGCCCCTTCCTCGGGCGTAGGCATCACTATATCAAGGACATATGCGATTTTCACCACCATAAAAATAATTCTCATATTGCAGAGCCAATCCATATAATTTGGACCAGTGAGGCAATTGACATCAAGTATGCCACGTAAGGGATTTGAAAGCGACATTTTCTGAAAGTAAAGATGCAGTAGAAATGAATAACATGTAGATTTTGTAAGAAATAAACAATCAAAATATGGACTTCTATCTTAATATGCTCCCACTATTTTACTAGCGAGTCACACGACACCCTTAGCACGTGAAACGGAAGTCTCTAGCAGACTTCTAGTGGGGATCAAGATCCAATTAGCATCTTAGTGTAACCTCGAGGGACTCGAACAATCACACTAAGCCCAAAAGGTAGATAACTCTTGCCAATCACAACTCCTAGTGATTCTCATCCTGTTCAGCCTCCAAATCACTATGGTCTCAAGGGACTCAACCAACCATTATGTTCTGTTAAGTCAATACCATCATTACAAGATGAGTCTCATTTAATGATATACCCTCGAGGGACTCAACTAAGCATACCATGTCCTCAGGTCACCGGTGACATCTTTATGTCATTGATAAGATAATAAATCACGATATAGGTGAGCCTCGAGGGACTCGACTAACTTAACCTACATCGGAAATCGATTCCTACCTATAATGATGGAAGGCCACGTGGGTCAATCTAATTGCCTCACGTTTGTTAGGATCAAGAGCAGCACTAAGAGGGGGGGTGAATTAGTGCAGTGAAAAATTTTCGCTATTTCAAAAAACTTATTTCGATTAAAACTGATTCCAACGAGAATAGTTTCGATTCGATCCGTTTCAGAAGGAATTTGAACTTGAAACCTTTCGTGAAAGTACAAGAGAAGACTAAGGTGATTTGTAGTAATGTAATTTGCACAACTGAAAAGCATCAGTTTCGTAAGTCTTCGTACGATTAAAGCTGATATCGGAAGATGTTTACATGAAAGCATATGTAGACGTAGTTAAAGCACAATAAGGAAGAGAGGCAGCTTGCTATAAAAGAAAGTTGCTCAAAGTAAATGCAAACTAAGTTTAGAGTGGTTCGGTCAATGTGACCTACATCCACTTTTGGATTCCTCCTCCGACGAGGTCACCGGCATCCACTAAAGGCTTTCCTTCAATAGGTGAAGGCCAACCACCTTTTACAGCTTTTCTCTTTTTGCCGGGTTTAGGAGACAACCCTTGCAAGTCTCACTCCTCTTTCTTGGATGGTTACAAGGATAAGAGATGAAAGAGGAGAACTCTAACTTTTACAACACTTTAAGGCTCAAGAACTCGAGATTATGCCTATAGGTTTCGTTTCCTTTCATGAAGGAAAGGGTGGGGTTTTTATAGGCTCCAATGGCTTCAAAAATGAAGCTAAAAAGTGTCTAATCTTAGATTTCTAGGGTCCTGGCAATTCCACCACCATTATTGGGTGGTACCACCATCTAGCACCTGACACTAGGTGATACCACTGCTTGATAGAGGTCGGAGACTGAGCTCTGGCGGTACCACCACTTGACAAGGGCGGTACCATCGTTGGCAGCAATAACTGCCAGTGATACCACCACCCAGAATTCCTGGGAGGGCACTGCTTTCCAGGTGGTGCCACCGACGGCCAGGCAGTGCCACCGTTGGCCAACTTTTCAAGGTCTCGATTGAGCCTTGAATCCGGCCCAAAACCAGCCCAGTTGGCCCCTAATTAAGTTAGTGGGATTACCTCCCAATCCTAACTTAATCTACACTCTAACTATGATATTTAAGACATGATTACTGCACTTCTTGTTCCGGTGCACCAATTGCTCTTCCAACGAGCTTCCGGTGTACTTCCGGTGAACATCCGACGAAGTCTCGGCTGTCACACCCCTCAAATTATATCGATAATATTAAAATTTCATCACAAAATAATCTAGGATCCAAACTAATATTTGAGGACACTGAAAAACATTCAATCAAATTCACATATATAAAACCTGTGCAGTTTATAGTCATATATCACATCAATCGATAATTCACATTTATAAAACCTAAACCAACTTAGAAAAACATTAACAACACTTATAAATCCATAAGCTAAGTAATTTATACAATCAAAGTTCCAACCATTTACCACCAATTCATATCATTGTAAACTAAACTCAACATTCTGAAATTCCAAATAAGAGATCTTTTAACACTTTTACACAACGTATCAATTCAGATTCATCGATAACATTTCATTACATACAAAATGCACTTATACAATAATAACCACAATATATCCACCAATATAATTTGCCCACAACTCTGAATAGCTCTCCACTACCTTAGCCCAATTCAAACATCTCAGAGAGTGACAAGCTGACCTGAAAGATTTATATAACAACGGAGTGAGCTAAAAACAGCTCAACAAGCGACAAAATATATCCAGAATGAAAAGGGACAGTTTCAAACAAATAAGGTATCACAATGCAAAGGCAGAATACAAGAACTCTTAGGGTACCATATCATTAAATATAGAATTGCAAATGTCATATCATTCAAAACTCATTTGGTTCATAACAAATGGAGCATAGAGTAATTGGAGCATATTAATAACCAATGAAACATTTTAGAGCTTATCAATGACGTATGAGAGATTTCTGAGTATATCAATGACAAATAGGACATTCCAAAACACATCAATAGCATATAAAATATTTCGAAGTGTATCAATGGTGTACGAACATTTCGGAACATATCAAAGACTAATACAAAACAGAAGCTAAAACATCGTATTTGACGTTGCATACATATCTTTCTTATCCAAAGCGCATACAGAAATACATAACCAAAGCTCTGGATATCATATCAAACATACAGAAGGTATAGTGGGACCACAAACAAAATGTGATTCATCCATTTCTGAATGACCACCAAACAGAAGTCTCCCACGTCTGGGAGCTCCATCCACCCACGTCTAGGTGAAGTCAGAGGGGACCGACAAAGCATCGCAGGCTCTATGCATAACTCCCTTTACCATTTCTAGCAAAGGTTCACATTATCCCACAAACACCAGAGTACAAAAGGGCAGTATGAATAATAAATAGCACATATCGGAAGCACACGCAGAATAACAAAACATACATGTGCCTTTACGAGTCAATACGATGCAAGCAAATAATCTTTCACAAGTGTATTCAGATTCGAAAGGATATGAAAGCAAGAGTACACACAGATCCCAAACAATCATATATAGCTCAATTCAAATAAGAAGGTTAGATGAATTCAGTGTCCAAAGGAATTAAACTGGAATAGGCACCCATTGAAAGCAAATTCGGAACAATGGGATATACATGTGCCTATATGAGTCAATACGATATAGCATAAATGTTATACAATAGTTTTCAAGAATGCAAATAATTTTAAGAACAAGAGCATACAAGAATTCAAAGCAATAATATAAAGCTCAATTAAAGAAGAAAGCTAATTGAAATCAATTTCCAAAGGAATGAAACCAGAATATGCGAAATCGATCAAAGCTCGATTTCTGGTAGAATTCGAGAGGCACATTGAACAAATGATTTCAAACTATCAATTATGCTCCAACATACTCAAGAAGGCTATTGTAGAAATATATTTCAATCTATTTTCGGATAAAACAAGTCTCATATGAATCGAAGTTTCCAACAAAGAGTTACAATTGATTTAGTAACCAAAGGTCAGAAAAACAAAATCATTGTTTTGTAGAATCCATAGGGTCGGATTCAATAGATAACTGAGCAGACAAACTTACTTAGAATTCTTAAAATAAGCTAATAAAAGAAAGCTATATAAGTCTATGTTCAGATTAAATAAGTTTTGTCTAAATCAGAGGTCAGTGTATAAAGTTATAATCATAACAAGGTAGAAAGGTTATATCTCGGAAGTTTCACAAATTTAAATCAATACGTCTAAACAGGAGATATATCAAATGTAAGGCTAGAACATTTCAAAGTTTTTATATTCAAGGCAAATGCAAAGATAAAATTACAATAAGGCAAAGATCAGGACACTTGTAATAGGAAAGATTTGAAAGCTTGCAATAGGAAGGATCGGAACACTTGCAATAGAAAAGATCGATACAATGGAAAAGATTGAAACACTTGCCTTTCGCAGATTTTGATCCAATGATCCGAATGTGTACGCCCAAATCCTTCTTCTACTTTTCCTCCGTGCCCTCTCCTTGTTTTGTTTTCTGCAACTATCTTCTTTTTCCCAACCGCAGTTGCCATGCCATAGTCGCAACTGCAGCTACAGCCACAGTCGTAGTCGTAGCCGCAGCCGCAGCCACCTTCCCCTCTTCCTCTTCTTCCCTCTTTTCTCCCCCCTTCTTCTTCTTTTCCTTGTCTTCTTTCCCAGCTGCAATCGCTGCAGTCACAACCGCAGCCTCGGTCGTAGCCACCACAGCCGCAGCCTCTTCTTCCTCTCATTCTTCCCTTCTAGCTGCAGCTGCCATCGCCGTAGCCACAGCCCCCTTCTCTTCTTCCTTTCCTCCCCTTCTTCTCTTCTCCTCCCCGACGCATAGTGCCTCCTCTCCTCTGTTTCCTCCTGTGCAGGAAACAGAGGTGCTGCAGCTCTCTCTGCTGCAGCTACCTCTCTCTCCTCTCCCTCTTCCCTTCTTCCTTCCACTTCTTCTTTCCCAGCCATGGCTGCTACAGCGCAGCCACAGCTCTCCTTCCTCTCTCTTTCCTCACCTTCTATTCTTCCAGCTGCAGCCTCGTCTTCCTCCCCTGACTCTTCCTCGCCTTCTCTCTTCCAGCTGTAGCTGCCACCACCGCAGCGCAGCTCTGCTCTCCTCACCCTGCTCCTATACCTCTCTTCTCCCCTTCTTCTCTTCTTCTCCTCTTCTTCTTTCTTCTTCTTCTTCTTCTTCTTCTTCTTCTTCTTCTTCTTCTTCTTCTTCTTCTTCTTCTTCCTTTCCTCCCCTTCTTCTCTTCTCCTCCCCGACGCCCCACACCTCCTCGCTGCAGCCACCCTCCTCTCTTCTTCTTCTTCTTCTTCTTCTTCTTCTTCTTCTTCTTCTTCTTCTTCTTCCTTTCCTCCCCTTCTTCTCTTCTTCTCCTCTTCTTCCCTTCTCCTCCCCGACGCCCCACACTTCCCCTCCTCTGTTTCCACCTGCGGGAAACAGAGGTGCTGCAGCCCTACCTGCTGCAGCTGCCTCTCCCTCTTCCCTCTCTTCTTCCCTTTCTTTTCCCTCTTCTACTCCTTCTCTTCTTCTCCTCTTCTTCCCTTCTCCTCCCCGACGCCCCACACCTCCTCGCTGCAGCCACCCTCCTCTCTTCTTCTTCTTCTTTCTTCTTCTTCTTCTTCTCTTCTTCTCCTCTTCTTCTTCTTCCTTCTTCTTCTTCTTCTTCTTCTTCTTCTTCTTCTTCTTCTTCTTCTTCGTCCCTTCTCCTCCCCGACGCCCCACACTTCCCCTCCTCTGTTTCCCCTTCCGGGAAACAGAGGTGCTGCAGCCCTACCTGCTGCAGCTGCCTCTCCCTCTTCCCTCTCTTCTTCCCTTTCTTTTCCCTCTTCTACTCCTTCTCTTCTTCTCCTCTTCTTCTTCTTCTTCTTCTTCTTCTCTTCTCCTCCCCGACGCCCCACACCTCCTCGCTGCAGCCACCCTCCTCTCTTCTTCTTCTTCTCTTCTTCTTCTTCTTCCTTCTTCTTCTTCTTCTTCTTCTTCTTCTTCTTCTTCTTCTTCTTCTTCTTCGTCCCTTCTCCTCCCCGACGCCCCACACTTCCCCTCCTCTGTTTCCACCTGCGGGAAACAGAGGTGCTGCAGCCCTACCTGCTGCAGCTGCCTCTCCCTCTTCCCTCTCTTCTTCCCTTTCTTTTCCCTCTTCTACTCCTTCTCTTCTTCTCCTCTTCTTCCCTTCTCCTCCCCGACGCCCCACACCTCCTCGCTGCAGCCACCCTCCTCTCTTCTTCTTCCCCAACGCCCCCAGCTCCTCTCTCTGTTTCCCATAGGAAACAGAGAGCGTGGGAGGCGGTGGAATAAGACCATGCCATCTCTCGTGATTTTTAAACCAAATGAGGGTAGACCTTGCTCTGATACCAATTTAGGCTCCAGAGCGCACTAAAAAGGGGGGGGGGGGGGGGTGAGTGGGGGGGGGTTGATTAGTGCAACGAAAATTCTTAAATTTCATAAATATTTCGTACATTCGCTGACACACTGATTCGGAAAGATAACACTTGAAACAATGAGAGCATAAGCTTCGTGAAAGCAAGATGAGGAGGATAATTGCTTCAAAATGCAATTAAGTAAATTGCTCAAAATTAAATACCAAACCAGAATTTAGAGTAGTTCGATCAATGTGACCTACATCACTAAGATTCCTCCTTCCTTGAGGTTAATCAACGTCCACTAAAGCCGTCCTTTGAGAGGCGAAGACCAACCACCTTTTAACAGTACTTTCATCCTTTTTCGGGTTTAAGGATACCCCTTACAAGTCTTACTCCTCTTTCTTAAATGTTACAAAGCTCAGAGAGGGAGGAAGGAAAACTCTAGCACTTTTACACCCCAAAGATTCAATATTGTACTCACTGAGGTACCCTTTCATGTAGAAAAGAGTGGGGTATTTAAGGCCCCATTACTTCAAAAATGGAGCCAAAAAGTGTCATCATCCCAAAGCTCGGAGATCGAGCTTTGGGCGGTCACCACCCCTAGTCTAGGCTGTGGGGGGGGGGTGTGGGGGGGGTGTATTTTTTTTAATAATGGTCCCGCCGCCTGAAGACCGCCCTGGGATATTATCTTTCGAGCAGTGCCACCGTGTTAGGACTCTAGCNCTGGACTGGTGATGGCACCGCCCAGTACACTGTCAGTGTCAAACGACAAGGGCGGTGGCACCGCCACTACAGGCGGTGGCAACCGCTAGCTTCGGAACATAAGAGAATTCTGTATGGAGACGATAATCAAACGAGCACTTTACACGAAGAGAAAAAGATATTTTTATCAAATTCAATTTTGCTATTAGCTAAAAACCATGGGCATGAAGTTAAAAGCTGTACCACAGGAAATCTTGGTATATCTGGACTTTATATTTTATTTGTTGGCCACAGTTAAGAGTTATAGTCTACAGCATGTGTAGTCATAACTATCGCATGAGTACTCTACGAGTTATCTAGCTTCGTCTATAACTGGTATAGACAAAGCTATTTGTAGAAACTTTACACAAAATCAATTTACTTTTTACTTATCAAAATGTCTTAACCCTCTTGTTATCACTTTCTGATTCATTTTCAATTATATTTTTATTGGTAAACTTATCCTTGTCATTCTTACCACTAATCTTCAAAAATTCTTTTCATTGTTCCCATTAATAATAAGCCTATACTTCCAATATAAGGTAGCAAAAGAAATCTTTTGATCATCAGAACAATTTCGTACATCAAATATCTTCTCTATTTGCATCATCCATTTTTCTACCACCAATGAAATTAGGTTCACCATGCTTTCGCTGCGCCACTCTGATTTAATATCCTCGATCAACCCTTTCATACCTCTTAATTAATCAGAAACAAATGAAGTAGGAGGATCAATGTCCTCGTCATCCTAGATTCCTAAAACGCCCTCAAAGAAATTTCCACTGATCACTATAGTTCACTAAACCTCAATATGTTTTGCAAGTCAATATATCAAATATTTCAGTGATCCTCAAACCATGCTCTGATACCACCTCTGTCACGTCCCTCAAATTATATCGATAATATTAAAATTTCGTCACAAAACAATCCAAGATCCAAATTAACATTTGAGGACACTGAAAAACATTCAATCAAATTTACATCTATAAAACCTATGCAGTTTATAATCATATATCACATCACTCGATAATTCACACTTATGAAACCTAAACTAACTTAGAAAAACATTAACAACACTTATAAATCCACAAGCTAAGTAATTTATACAATCAAAGTTCCAACCATTTACCACCAATTCATATCATTGTAAACTAAACTCAACATTCTGAAATTCCAAATAAGAGATCTTTTAACACTTTACACAACGTATCAATTCAGATTCATCGATAACATTTCATTACATACAAAATGCACTTATACAATAATAACCACAATATATCCACCAATATAATTTGCCGACAATTCTGAATAGTTCACCACTACCTCAGCCCAATTCAAACATCTCAGAGAGTGACAAGCTGACCTGAAAGATTTATATAACAATAGCTCAGCAAGTAACAAAATATATTTAGAGTGAAAATGGACAGTTTCAAATAAATAAGGTATCACAATGCAAGGCATAATACAAGAACTCTTAGGGAAACATATTATTAGATACAGAATCGCAAATATCATGTCATTCAAAACTCATTTAGTTCATAACAAATGGAGTACAGAGTAATTGGAGCATATCAATAGCATATGAAATGTTCCGGAGCATATCAATGGCATATGGAACATTTCGGAGCATAACAATAGTAGATGAAATATTTCAAAGTATATCAATGGCGTATAAAATGTTTCGGAGCATATCAATAACAAAGAAAACATTTTGAAACAAGTCCATGGTACCTGAAGTATTTCAAAGCATAACAATGACATATGAACCATTTCGGAACGTATCAAAGAACAAATACGAAACAGAAGCTCAAACGTCGAATTTGACATTGCATTCATATCATTCCTATCCAGAGTACATATAGAAACACATAACCAAAGCTCTGAATGTCATATCAAACACACAGAAGGTGAAGTGGGACCATAACATAATATGGTACATCCATTTCAGAATGACCACCAAACATAAGTCTCCCACGTCTGGGAGCTCCATCCACCCACGTCTGAGTGAAGTCATAAGGGGCCAGCAGAGCATCACAGGCTTTATGCATAACTCCCTTTACCATTTCTAGCAAAGGTTCACAATATCCCACAAATACCAGAGTACAAAAGGACAGTATGAACAATAAATAGCACATATCAGAAGCACAAGTGGAACAACAAAATGTACATGTGCCTTTATGAGTCAATACGATGTAAGCATAATCTTTCACAAATGTATTTAGATTTGAAAAAAAATGAAAGCAAGAGTACACACGGATCCCAAGCAATCATATTTAGCTCAATTCAAATAAGAAGGTTAGACGAATTCAATATCTAAAGGAATGAAACTGAGATAGGCACATATCAAAAGCAAATGCGGAACAATGGGATATATATGTGCCTATACTAGTCAATACAATACAACATAAACTTTACACAATAGGTTTTAAGAATGTAATAATTTAAGGACAAGAGAATATAAGAATTCAAAGCAGTAATATAAAGCTCAATTGAACAAAGAAAGCTAAATGAAATCAATTTCCAAAGGAATGAAACCAGATATGTGAAATCGACCAAAGCTCGATTTCTGACAGAATTCGAAAGGCACATTAAACAATAATTCAAACTATCAATTTTGCTCCAACATACTCAAGAAAGCTACTGTGAAAAGATATTTCAATCTACTTTCAGATAAAACAAGTTTCTTATGAATCAAAATTTGCAACAAAAGTTACAATTGATTTAGTAACCAAAGGTCAGAAAGCAAAATCACTGTTTTGCAGAATTCATAGGGTCGGTTTCAATAAATAACTGGGTAAGCATTTGGACTCTAAATCTTTCAATCTAGGTATCAAAACAAAGATCTTTGAGTCTAGTTTCCAATGAAATAAGTTTTGAATAAATCAGAGTTTCCAACAAGGACTTATAGGTAGTTTAGTATCGAAAGGTCAGAAATTACAATCCCTGCTTATCAGAATCTGTAGGCTCATTTGAAACAGAAGTTTGGGCAGTCAAACTTACTCTGAATTCTTAAAATAAGCTATCAAAAGAAAGCTTTATGAGTCTTTATTCAGATCAAACAAGTTTTGTCTAAATCAGAGGTCAGTGCATAAAGTCATAACCATAACAAGGTAGAAAGGTTAGAATCTCGGAAGTTTCACAGATTCAAATCATTACGTCTAAACAGGAGACATATCAAATGCAAGACTAGAACAATTCAAAGTTTTCATATTCAAGGCAAATGCGGAGATAAAATTACAATAAGGAAAGATCATGACACTTGCAATAGGAATAATCGGAACACTTGCAATAAAAAGGAACGAAACAATGGAAAAGATTGAAACACTTGCCTTTCGTAAATTTTGATCCGAAGATCCGAAGGTGTACACTCGAATTCTTTTTCTACTTTTTCCTTCGTGTCCTCTCCTTGTTTTGTTTTAAGCAACTATCTTCTTTTTCCCAACCGCAGTTGCCATGCCATAGTCACAACTGCAGCTACAGCCACGGTCGCAGCCGCAGCCGCAGCCGCAGCCGCAGCCACCGCCGCAGCCCATTTCACTGCGTTACTTCCTATCTCCCTTCTCTCATTTTTTTTTCTTCCCCAAACACAACTGCCGCAGCCACTGCCACTGCTGCAACCACTATCGCTGTTGCTGCCGTAGCCACACCGCTGCCGCAGTTGCCGCAGCCACACTGCTACCGCAGTTGCCGCAGCCACGCTGCTGCCGCAACCGCACCGCTAACGCTGCCGCAGCCACAATCGTAGCCGCAGCCGCCGCCGCTGCCATTGCCACAGTCGCAACCGCAGCCGCAACCGCAGCCGCAGCCTCTTCTTCCTCTCATTCTTATCTTCTAGCTGCAGCTGCCATCGCCGCAGCCGCAGCCCCCTTCTCTTCTTCCTCTCCTCCCCTTCTTCTCTTCTCCTCCCCGACGCATAGTGCCTCCTCTCCTCTGTTTCCTCTAGGAAACAGAGGTGCTGCAGCTCTCTCTGCTGCAGCTACCTCTCTCTCCTCTCCCTCTTCCCTTCTTCCTTCCTCTTCTTCTTTCCCAGCCACGGCTGCTACAGCCGCAGCCACAGCTCTCCTTCCTCTCTTCTTTCTCACCTTCTTTTCTTCCAGCTGCAGCTACCACTACCGCAGCCGCAGCCTCTTCTGTTAGGACTCTAGCTAGGAGAGTCCTAATTGATTGGGGCATTCATGTAAAACCTACCTAAGCCGACCCTTATTAAAGAGGTGAAGAAGCTGGCTAGGGTTTGGAGGTTATTTCTTAAAGAAGAATTAGGAGTTGTAAAGGAATAGGAGTCTTGAGTAGGAGTCCTATTAGGAGTCTTGAGTAGGAGTCTTAATTGAGTAGGAGTCTTGAGTAAGAGTCCTATTAGGAGTTAGGGTTTAGAAACCCTATAAATAGTCATGTATTCCTACTCTTTTGATAAGCAATAGATGAATCTTTTCTGTAGCCTTTGAGCAGCAACTTGGAGGAAGGAACCCCTATAGAGTTCCAGGAGGTCGATCCCCTAAAGAGATCAACCCCAAGCTTAGAATCTGCAAGGGTTCTAACACTTGGTATCATAGTAGCGTTCTTGGCATCTCGCTGCCCTTCCACAGCCATCAATCATCCCTCCACAGCCGCCCAAAGCAATTCCCACAATTGCTTAAAAGATCGTCACCAAATTTCACCGTCATCTCCACCGCAGATCATCTTTTGATCTCCCCATGAATTGCAACAGGTTCTGGTTTCCTACCTTACTGCTGCTGCAATTTAGTTATCTTTATTCAAAAATCTAAAAAAAAAAAATTTGTTCCTATATTGCTGCATAAACTTTTCGTCGCAAAGTTTTCATCTCTACGACGAAAGATACATTGCAGAATTTCAGCCGCATAGCACAGTCTGTTTGATCTTGCTACTACGTTTTCTCTATCCAAATCTCTACGAAATTTTTATGACAGCTTTGACACTTCCTAATAGCAGATTTCTCTTTGGTTTTGTCAAAAAATTCCTAATATAAACCATTGATCTTTTACGTCTAATCTGCTATACTTAAAAATCTGCACTATAAAATTTCAACCGCATAGCATAGTTTGTTTGATCTTGCTATTGCGTTTTTTCTATCCAAATCTCTACAAAATTTTTATGATAGATTTGATACTTCCTAACAGTGGATTTTCTTTTGGTTTTATCAAAAAATTCTCAATATAAACCACTGGTCTTTTACGTCCAATCTGCTACACTTCAAAATCTGTGCTGCAGAAAATTTCAGCCGCATATGTTGTCTTAACCGATCTATTTGTAATCTTTTTTGAACGAAATTTTCTCTACACTTTATAGATCATCTTGGCTTCCATCTAAGATTGATCTATTGAGGAATATATCTCTAAAAACAATTTTGTGTTGCTGCAAATTTTCATCACAAATCGTTGAAATTTTTCGACGAGAATTCTGCTATCGCAACTTACACCAATTTCCTTGCTATTATACTGCCGAAATTTTCTTGATTAAATTGGACATCCTTGCTGCCATATAAACTAAGATTTTGCTGCCAATTCCCTCCTCAAATCTCTCAAGTTTTTGATGGAAATTTCATCGAGAATCCGCTGTTTCTTCGATGATAATTCTGCTCTTACAAGATAACACAATTCTGCAGCAAACTTTCACCGATTTCTATCGAACCTTTGCTGCCATCTACCACAGATCTAAAACCTTCATCGGTAGCCCTAAAACTCCACTAAACCACACCCTCAAACTGCACCCAAAACTGTCACAAAACAAGCCTAAACCGCAGCCTACATCCACCAATCCACCAACCCTTTCGACCATCACTTCTCTCAACCCATACTTGCCTTTAACCCGACAACAAAAGAGAGATCTAAACATCACAGATTTGGAGGCATATTCTATGGCATCTAGGGAGGCAATCAATGCTAAATTCGAAGCCTTGGAGGCGCGAATGGAGGATAAGATTCGGACTCTCTTTACCAAACTCAGTTTGGGCCGACCACTAAGCTCGAAGAAATCACATCAAGGAGAGAGCTCTAACCAATCGCACCAAGCCCAAAGAGATAACTTCCAAGAGAGGAGAGGTTCTATGATTGATCCCAACTATCCACGCATAAGGGTGGACTTCCCTAGATGGGAAGAAGGAGACCCAATTGGTTGGATCAGATGCTGGTGCAACCTTGTAGTCATTGAAGCTGATGGAAATTCTTCCATCCAAAAGGTTTCGACTCCTAATTTCAGATGGCTGCATAGGAGTTGTGAGTTGAGCTGGCCTAATAATCCAGTCTCTTCCTTGCACTTCCGTTGTGGAATATCTTCTTCCGGGCAGTGCACGCACTCCGTGACTTGTGAGATAGTCCACCACTCCTGATATTTCATACGCGAAGGCGACATTTGAGGTGTTTGAAAGTCGCCCCACCATTCCTCGCGTAATGAGCAGATTTGCCTCTCCATTTTGTCACGTGTCGTATCCTCTTGTAAGGATGGAGAGTTGGATATTCCGGAAAAAGTCGCCTATGGTCATCATAGTGTCTGGGACCACATAGACGAGCTGGCTTCCTTTAGTTAGGTCCACCTCCATGGTGGCGATGATGGACCTATCATCGTTCCATCTGTTGTCCCGGAACACCAATAAGGCCAGTGTCCCTTCTTCTTGTCTGTGGAGTGTTTGTATCCTGACTTATGTATTGCATACGGCTCCTTCGGAGTTGGTCAAAACTTTCCTCTTGGATGAAAGTTCTATCTTCCTGATTGTTGGTGACCAACATGGACTCTTCCGATCTGTGGATGTATACCCTATGATGGGTGTCGTCTCTTCTTGATCGGTATAGCACTTCAGCAGGTGCTATAGCTGCCCTTTCCCTCATGGATAGTGTCGCGCGCAGAGCGATATTTTCGGTACAATAAAACTGCGGATGCATCTATGGTAGAAATTGCAGCTATACATCTTGAAGGGGATGCAAACAGTGGTTTGACTGGTTTAAATATACTCATGGAGTCCTCTCATGGCGACAATTCAAAGAAGGACTATTGATCTGCTTCGGACGAACCGATTATGAGAATATTGACAAACCTCTAGCAAAGATCCGACAAACCTCTACCGTTAAGGAGTACCAAACCAGGTTTGAAAGGTTATCTAATCAAACTTATGATTGGTCTCAAAAACAACTATTAGGGACCTTCATTGAGGGCTTGAAGCCGGAGATCCGGGGAGAAGTTAAAGCACGACAACCGTACACGCTTATGGCAGCCATCTCTTTCGCACGACATCAAGAGGAGTGATTGAACCATGAAGCCCGAAGAACTAGGATCGCTTCTCAACCTACAATGCAGAAGCCCTCACCCCCCCCTACTATCAATCAAGTTCTTGCACCAAAAATGATGACAAGAGAAGAGCTTCGGGAGCGATCTACAAAGGAGTTATGTTGGCATTGCGACAAGCCGTGGAGCCGCGAGCATCATTGTAGAAAAGAGAGGCTTCTTATGATTGAACCAGTAGAAGAAGAGGTCATTGAACATCCAGAAAAGAGCTTTGAACATAATGAAGAAGATGTAGAAGAAGAGCCACAACCAACCGACGTTACGGTACACGCATTAGCCGGCTACTCCAACCCGCAAATGATGAAAGTTGGAGGCGAAGTCAAACAACAACCGATCACTATTCTCATCGACACGGGCAGTACTAATAACTTCCTAAACAGTAAGGTTGCTGCTCGGATGGCACTACATATAGAAGGTTGCAGCAAGTTCGATGTAAAGGTTGCTGACGGCAGAATCCTAAAGTGCGACCAAAGATGCCCGCAGGTGAAACTATTGCTGCAAGACCAAGAAATTATGACCAATTTCTTCCTCCTCCCTCTTGATGATCATGAGGCCATGCTCAGAATTGAATGGTTGATGACATTAGGTGATGTTTCCTGGAATTTTATGAAACTAATTTTGAGATTTTACAGCAAAGAGAAACAGGTGATTCTACACGGGAAACGTGGGGGCGACGTAATGATGATTTGCACACAACAAATGGAGAAGGTTTTGCATAAAGCATGCAGCGGCTTTTTGGTACAACTTGAGCAGCAAACTAAGGGAGAGCTAATAGAATTTGAAGATCCAAACCTACTTCCTTTACTTGCTGAATTTTCAGATATATTTGACGAACCGCGCAACCTACCTCTTGCCCATCGACATGATCATTGTATACCGATTCTTCTGGGCAAATCTCCTGCAAATATTTGGCTATATCAACATTCATATCTGCAGAAGGATGAAATAGAAAGGATTATAAAAGAGATGCTCAAAACAGGAGTTATTCGACCAAGTTGCAGCCCCTACTCTTCATCAATGCTCTTCGTACGAAAGAAGGACGAAACATGGCGAATGTGCGTTGATTACCGAACCCTCAATGGAATAACCGTCAAGGATAAATATCCTATTCCAATAGCAGATGAATTGCTAAATGAAAGGGAGCACAAATCTTCACAAAGCTGGACCTTCGATCCGGGTATCATTAAATATGAGGGTGCAAAGAAGATATACCGAAAACTACCTTTTGAACACACAACGACCACTACAAATTTTTGCTTTCTTCACCAGAAGGTGGAATATCTTGGGCATATCATATCAGAGACAGGTGTGACAGTGGACCCCTCCAAAATTGGAGCAATGCAAAACAGGCTGACCTCGAGGAATATAAAATTGCTACGTGGCTTTCTCGGTTTAATAGGCTGTAATCGCAAGTTCATGAAAAACTATGGAAAGATCAGTGCACCACTTATTTCCTTACTGAAAAAAGATTTCTTCCAATGGTCAGACAAAGCCTCCGCTGCCTTCGACAAACTTATGGCAGCCATGATGACGACGCCGGTGCTAGCACTACGAAATTTTAGTCGACCCTTCATTATTGAGATCGATGCATCTGGAATCGGAATTGGAGCCATTCTCATGCAAGATTGTCGACTACTCACATACACTAGCAAGGCATTATCTCCCTTCCATCAAAATATATCAACATATGACAAGGAGATGCTTGCCATTGTGCGCGCAGCAACGAGGTGGAGACCCTACTTGATCGGTCAACGATTTCAAATTAAAACTGACCATAAAAGCCTCAAGTACTTTTTGGAGCAAAAGATATCATCCCCTGAGCAGCAAAAATGGGTAACAAAACTTCTTGAATTTGATTATGAAATAACTTACAAAAAGGGGAAAGAGAATGTTGTTGTAGATGCGCTTTCACAACTACCTGAGCAAGCTAAATTTTCGATCGTTTCACTTTCGACTAGCAACTTCCTTGAGGATATTAAGATAGAATGGCAAGAAGATCCAGAGACTAGTAAGATTATAAAAAAATTGGAGGAAGCACTAAACTCCGTGGCTCATTACAATTGAGACTCAAAAGAATTACGCTATAAGGGACACATTGTGCTTGTGCCAAATTCTACTTGCATCTTCACAAGCAGATTTTGGACAGAGTTATTCCATATGCAGGGCGCTAAATTGAAAACGAGTACGACGTATCACCCAAAACCGATGGCCAGACGGAAGTGATAAACAGGTGCTTGGAGACAGCCCAAAGCCACCCACCGAATATGACTACCCAAAGAGAACTCCAGACCCAGTTGAGTGTCATTATTAATCGACGGATCGTGACTCGACGACGACGACCCATTACTGAAGTGCTAATACAATGGGTGAACTTACTAGTAGAAGGTGTCACTTGGGAGAACTATGACGACTTGAAGATCAAATTCACAGAATTCATGGATTGTTAGCCTTGAGGACAAGGCTGATTTGAAGAGGGCGGGTCTGTTAGGGCTCTAGCTAGGAGAGTCCTAATTGATTGGGGCATTAATGTAAAACCTACCTAAGCCGACCCTTATTAAAGAGGTGAAGAGGCCGGCTAGGGTTTGGAGGTTATTTCTTAAAGAAGAATTAGGAGTTGTAAAGGAATAGGAGTCTTGAGTAGGAGTCCTATTAGGAGTCTTGAGTAGAAGTCTTAATTGAGTAGGAGTCTTGAGTAAGAGTCCTATTAGGAGTTAGGGTTTAGAAACCCTATAAATAGTCATATATTCCTACTCTTTTGATAAGCAATAGATGAATCTTTTCTGCAGCCTTTGAGCAGCAACTTGGAGGAAGGAACCCCTATAGAGTTCCAGGAGGCTAAATTGAAAACGAGTACGACATATCACCCACAAACTAATGGCCAAACGGAAGTGATAAACAGGTGCTTGGAGACAGCCCAAAGCCACCCACCGAATATGACTACCCAAAGAGAACTCCAGACCCAATTGAGTGTCATTATTAATCGACGGATCGTGACTCGATGACGACGACCCATTACTGAAGTGCTAATACAATGGGTGAACTTACTAGTAGAAGGTGTCACTTGGGAGAACTATGACGACTTGAAGATCAAATTCACAGAATTCATGGATTGTTAGCCTTGAGGACAAGGCTGATTTGAAGAGGACGGGTCTGTTAGGACTCTAGCTAGGAGAGTCCTAATTGATTGGGGCATTCATGTAAAACCTACCTAAGTCGACCCTTATTAAAGAGGTGAAGAGGCCGGCTAGGGTTTGGAGGTTATTTCTTAAAGAAGAATTAGGAGTTGTAAAGGAATAGGAGTCTTGAGTAGGAGTCCTATTAGGAGTCTTGAGTAGAAGTCTTAATTGAGTAGGAGTCTTGAGTAAGAGTCCTATTAGGAGTTAAGGTTTAGAAACCCTATAAATAGTCATGTATTCCTACTCTTTTGATAAGTAATAGATGAATCTTTTCTGCAGCCTTTGAGCAGTAACTTGGAGGAAGGAACCCCTATAGAGTTCCAGGAGGATTGATCCCCTAAAGAGATCAACCCCAAGCTTAGAATCTGCAAGAGTTCTAACATCTTCTTCCTCCCCTGCACTTCTTCCACTCCTTCTCTTCCAGCTGCAGCTGCCACCACCGCAGCGGCAGCCTCTTCTTCCTCCCCTACTCCTCTTCCTCTCCTTCTTCCCTTTCTTTTCCCTCTTCTACTCCTTCTCTTCTTCTCCTCTTCTTCCCTTCTCCTCCCCGACGCCCCACACCTCCTCGCTGCAGCCTTGCCGCAGCCACCCTCCTCTCTTCTTCTTCTTCTTCTTCTTCTTCTTCTTCTTCTTCTTCTTCGCTTCTCCTCCCCGACGCCCCACACATCCTCTCCTCTATTTCCACCTGCGGGAAACAGAGGTGCTGCAGCCCTACCTGCTGCAGCTGCCTCTCTCTCATCTCCCTCTTCCCTCTCTTCTCCCTCTTCTCTTCTTCCCTTCTCCTCCCCGACGAACAGCGCCTCCTCTCCTCTGTTTCCCGCAGGTGGAAACAGAGGTGCCGCAGCCACCTCCTCCCTCCTCTTCTTCTTCTCTTCTTCTCCTCTTGTTCTCCTTTTCTCTCCTTCTTCCCTTCTCCTCCTCTTCTTCTTCTCTTCTTCCTCTTGTTCTCCTTTCTCCTTCTCCTCTCCTCCTCTTCTTCTCCTCCTTTCTCCTCTTCTTCCTCCTTCTCTACTTCTCCCAACGCCCCCAGCATGGGAAACAGAGAGCGTGGGAGGCGGTGGGATAAGACCGAGCTTTTTGGTTTTTCTTTTTTTTTTTTTCTTTTTGTAACTTAACATTTAGTCCTTGAAATTTTTATATCTACCTATATGTCCTCCGATTTACAATAAATCAATAAATTTCAAAAGTGAGGGATATTACATGAGTGGTCCTTGCATGGAGAACGGCTTCCAATTCCGACTCCAGATGCGCCGGCCTCAATGATGAAAAGTCGGCTGAAATCTGGTAGTGCTAGCACCGGCGTCATTGTCATGGCTGCCTTAAGTTTGTCGAAGGCAGCAGAGGCTTTGTCCGACCATTGGAAGGCATCTTTTTTCAGTAGAGATGTGAGGGATACGCTGATCTTCCCATAGTCCTTAGCAAATTTTTGGTAGTAGCCCGTTAGTCCAAGGAACCCATGCAGTAATTTCACGTTTGTAGGTTTCGGCCAGCCTAGCATTGCCTCAATTTTTGTTGGGTCTACCGCCACCCCTTCTTTTGATATTATGTGCCCAAGGTACTCTACTTTTTGCTGGAGAAAGCTGCACTTTGGTTGCTTAACAAAAAAAGTATTCTCCCAAAGGATCGTCAAAACAATCCATAAATGCTGAAAGTGACTCTCAAGAAAAGGGCTATAAATGAGAATATCATCGAAAAATACCAACACAAATTTGCGAAGAAAGCTCCGAAAAATATCGTTCATGAGACTTTGAAAGGTTGAAGGAGCATTAGTGAGTCCAAAAGGCATTACCAAGAATTCATAATGGCCATTATGTGTGCGGAATGTAGTTTTTGGAATGTTGTCTTCATATACTCGAATTTGGTGGTAACCGGATCGGAGATCTAACTTCGTGAAGACTCAGGCTCCTTTTAATTCATCAAGAAGTTCATCCACCACTGGTATTGGGTACTTGTCCCTGACAGTGATGCCATTTAAAGCTCGATAGTCGATGCACATCCGCCAAGTTCCGTCCTTCTTGCGTACAAGTAGCACCGGTGAGGAATAGGGGCTACAACTTGGCCGAATCACTCATGTTTCAAGCATCTCCTTTACGATCTTTTATATTTCATCCTTCTAGAGATGAGGATATCGGTATGGTCGAGTGTTCGCTGGTGGCTTGCCCGGAAGGATTGGAATCCGATGGTCATGTTGCCGAGAAGGAGGAAGACCGCGTGGTTCAGCAAAAATGTCAGCAAATTCAGCAAGCAATCAGGCAAGATTTTGATCTTTAATCTCTATTTTCTTCCCCTCTAGTTTCTGCTGGAGATGCATCAAAAAGCCACCATTTACCTTGTGCAAAACTTTCTCCATTCGTTGGGTTGAAACGGTGGTTACATTGCTTCCGTGCTTCCCATGTAGGATGATCTGTTTGCCTTTGCAGTAGAATTTCATAATTAATTTGGAAAAGTTCCAAGAGACATCACCTAGTGTAGTCAGCCATTCTATGCCAAGCACCTCATAGTCATCAATTGGTAGGAGGAAGAAGTCGGTCATAATTTCTTGGTCTTGCAGCAATAGTTTCACCTGCGGGCATCTTTGGTCGCACTTTAGGATTCTGTCGTCAGCAACCTTTACATCGAACTTGCTGCAACCTTCTATATGTAGTGCCATCAGAGTAGCAACCTTATGTTAGACTCTAGCTAGGAGAGTCCTAATTGATTGGGGCATTCATGTAAAACCTACCTAAGCCGACCCTTATTAAAGAGGTGAAGAGGCCGGCTAGGGTTTTGAGGTTATTTCTTAAAGAAGAATTAGGAGTTGTAAAGGAATAGGAGTCCTATTAGGAGTCTTGAGTAGAAGTCTTAATTGAGTAGGAGTCTTGAGTAAGAGTCCTATTAGGAGTTAGGGTTTAGAAACCCTATAAATAGTCATGTATTCCTACTCTTTTGATAAGCAATAGATGAATCTTTTTTGCAGCCTTTGAGCAGCAACTTGGAGGAAGGAACCCCTATAGAGTTCCAGGAGGCCGATCCCCTAAAGAGATCAACCCCAAGCTTAGAATCTGCAAGGGTTCTAACACTTGGTATCAGAGCAGCGTTCTTGGCGTCTCGCTGCCCTTCCACAGCCATCCATCATCTCTCCACAGCCGCCCAAAGCAATTCCCACAATTGCTTAAAAGATCGTCACCAAATTCCGTTGTCATCTACACCATCGCAGATCATCTTTTGATCTCCCCGTGAATTGCAACAGGTTCTGATTTTCTACCTTACTGCTGCTGCAATTTAGTTATCCTTATTCAAAAATCTAAAAAAAAAAATGTTCCTATATTGCTGCATAAACTTTTCGTCGCAAAGTTTTCATCTCTACGACAAAAGATACATTGCAGAATTCTAACCGCATAACACAGTCTATTTGATCTTGCTATTGCGTTTTTTCTATTCAAATCTCTACGAAATTTTTATGACATAATTGACACTTCCTAAAGGCAGATTTCTCTTTGGTTTTGTCAAAAAATTCCTAATATAAACCATTGATCTTTTACATCTAATCTGCTATACTTAAAAATCTGCACTATAAAATTTCAGCCGCATAGCATAGTTTGTTTGATCTTGCTACTGCATTTTTTCTATCCAAATGTCTATGAAATTTTTATGATAGATTTGATACTTCCTAATAGAGGATTTCCTTTTGGTTTTATCAAAAAATTCTCAATATAAACCACTAGTCTTTTACGTCCAATCTGCTATACTTGAAAATCTGTGCTGCAGAAAATTTCAGCCGCATATTGTTGCCTTAACCGATCTATTTATAATCTTTTTTGAACGAAATTTCTTCTACACTTTATAAATCATCTTGGCTTCCATCTAAGATTGATCTATTGAGGAATTCATCTCTAAAAACAATTTTGTGTTGCTGTAAATTTTCGTCGCAAACCGCTGAAATTTTTCGACGAGAATTCTGCTATCGCAACTTGCACCAATTTCTTTGCTGTTATACTGCTGAAATTTTCTTGATTAAATTGGACATACTTACTGTCATATACACTGAGATTTTGCTATCAATTCCCTCCTCAAATCTCTCAAGTTTTTTGTGGAAATTTCGTTGAGAAACCGCTGTTTCTTCGACGACAATTCTACTCTTACAAGACAACACAATTCTGCAGCAAACTTCCACTGATTTCTATCAAACCTTTGCTGCCATCTACCATAGATCTAAAACTTTCATCCACAGCTCTAAAACTCCACCAAACCACACCCTCAAACTACACCCAAAACGGCCACAAAACAAGCCTAAACCGCAGCCTACATCCACCAATCCACCAACCCTTTTGACCATCACTTCTCTCAACCCATACTTGCCTTTAACCCGACAACAAAAGAGAGATCTAAACATCACAGATTTGGAGACATATTCTATGGCATCTAGGGAGGCAATCAATGCTAAATTCGAAGCCTTGGAGGCGCGAATGGAGGATAAGATTCGGACTCTCTTTACCGAACTCAGTTTGGGCCGACCACTAAGCTCGAAGAAATCACATCAAGGAGAGAGCTCTAACCAATCGCACCAAGCCCGAAGAGATGACTTCCAAGAGAGGAGAGGCTCTATGATTGATCCGAACTATCCACGCATGAGGGTGGACTTCCCTAGATGGGAAGAAGGAGACCCGATTGGTTGGATCTCGCACGCGGAGCGATATTTTCGGTACCACAAAACTGCGGATGCATCTATGGTGGAAATTGCAGCTATACATCTTGAAGGGGAGGCCATACAATGGTTTCACTGGTTTAAATATACTCATGAAGTTCTCTCATGGCGACAGTTCAAAGAAGGACTATTGATCCGCTTCAGACAAACCGATTACGAGAACATTGACGAACAACTAGCAAAGATCCGACAAACCTCTACTATTCAGGAGTACCAAACAAGGTTTGAAAGGTTATCTAATCAAACTCGTGATTGGTCTCAAAAACAACTATTGGGGACCTTCATTGAGGGCTTGAAGCCGGAGATCCGGGGAGAAGTTCAAGCACGACAACCGTACACGCTTATGGCAGCCATCTCTTTCGCACGACATCAAGAGGAGCGTTTGAACCATGAAGCTCAGAGGACTAGGATCGCTTCTCAACCTACAATGCAGAAGCCCTCAGCCCCCCCTACTATCAACCGAGTCCCTGCACCAAAAATGATGACAAGAGAAGAGCTTCAGGAGCGATCTACGGAGGAGTTATGTTGGCACCGCGATGAGCCGTGGAGCCGCGAGCATCACTGTAGAAAAGGGAGACTTCTTATGATTAAACTAGTAGAAGAAGAGGTCATTGAACATCAAGAAGAGAGCCTTGATAATAAAGAAGAAAATGCAGAAGAAGAGCCACAACCGACCGAAGTTATGGTGCATGCACTAGCTGGCTACTCAAACCCGCAAACGATGAAAGTTGAAGGCCTTCTCAAACAACAATCGATCACTGTTCTCATCGACATGGGCATCACTAATAACTTTCTAGATAGTAAAGTTGCTATCCGGATGGCCTTACCTATCAAGTATTACAGCAGGTTTGACGTCAAGTTCACCGACGGACGGATTTTGAAGTGTGATCGTAGGCGCCCGCAAGAGAAACTATTACTGCAGGAACAAGAGATAATTGGAGATTTCTTCCTCCTCCCTCTTGATGATCATTAGGCTATGCTCAAAATTGAATGGTTGACAACATTAGGTAATGTTTGCTGGAATTTTATGAAACTAATTTTGAGATTTTACAGTAAAGAGAAACAGGTGATTTTACACGGGAAACGTGGGGGCGACGTAATGACGATTTGCACACAACAAATGGAGAATGTTTTACATAAAGCATGCAGCGGCTTTTTGGTACAACTTGAGCAGCAAACTAAGGGAGAGCCAATAGAATTTGAAGATCCAAACCTACTTCCTTTGCTTGCTGAATTTTCAGATATATTTGACGAACCGCGCAACCTACCTCTTGCCCGTCGGCATGATCATTGTATACCGATTCTTCTGGGCAAACCTCCTGCAAATACTTGGCTATATCAACATTCATATCTGCAGAAGGATGAAATAAAAAGGATTATAAAAGAGATGCCCGAAACAAGAGTTACTCGGCCAAGTTGCAGCCCCTACTTTTCACTGGTGCTCTTTGTACGAAAGAAGGATGAAACATGGCGAATGTGGATTGATTACCGAGCCCTCAATGGCATAATCATCAAGGACAAATACCCTATTCTAATAGCAGATGAATTGTTAGATGAAAGAGAGCACAAGTCTTCACAAAGCTGGACCTTCGATCCGGGTATCATCAAATATGAGTGTACAAAGAAGAGATACCGAAAACCGCCTTTTGAAGACACAACGGCCACTACGAATTTTTGCTTTCGTCACCAGAAGGTGGAATATCTTGGGCATATCATATCAGAGGAAGGTGTGACAGTGGACCCCTCCAAAATTGGAGCAATGCAGAATCGGCTGACCTCGTGGAACATAAAATTGCTACGTGGCTTTCTCGGTTTAATAGGCTACAATCGTAAGTTCATGAAAAACTATGGAAAGATCAGTGCACCACTTATTTCTTTACTGAAAAAAGATATCTTCAAATGGTCGGACAAAGCCTCTGCTGCCTTCAACAAACTTAAGACAACCATGACGATGACGCTGGTGCTAGCACTACCAGATTTTAACCGGCCCTTCATTATTGAGGCCAACGCATCTGGAGTTAGAATTGAAGCCATTCTCATGCAAGATGGTCGACCACTCGCATACACTAGCAAGGCATTATCTCCCTCCCATCAAAACATGTCAACATATGATAAGGAGATGCTCGCCATTGTGCAAGCAGCAACGAGGTGGAGACCCTACTTGATCGGTCGACGATTTCAAATTAAAACCGATCATAAAAGCCTCAAGTACTTTTTGGAGCAAAAGATATCATCCCCTGAGCAACAAAAATGGGTAACAAAACTTCTTGGATTTGATTATGAAATAACTTACAAAAAGGGGAAAGAGAATGTTGTTGCAGATGCGCTTTCGCAGCTACCCGAGCAAGTTGAATTTTCGATCGTTTCACTTCCAACCAGTGACTTCCTTGAGGATATTATGATAGAATGGCAGGAAGATCCGAAGACCAGTAAGATCATAAAAAAATTGGAGGAAGCATCAAGCTCCGTGGCTCATTACAATTGGGACTCAAAAGAATTACACGATAAAGGATGCATTGTGCTTGTGCCAAATTCTACTTGCATCTTCATGAGCAGATTTTGGACAGAGTTATTCCATATGCAGGGTGCTAAATTGAAAAGGAGTACGACGTATCACCCACAAATCGATGGCCAGACGGAAGTGATAAACAGGTGCTTGGAGACAGCCCAAAGCCACCCACCGAATATGACTACCCAAAGAGAACTCCAGACCCAGTTGAGTGTCATTATTAATCGACGGATCGTGACTCGACGACGACGACCCTAATACAATGGGTGAACTTACTAGTAGAAGGTGTCACTTGGGAGAACTATGACGACTTGAAGATCAAACTCACAGAATTCATGGATTGTTAGCCTTGAGGACAAGGCTGATTTGAAGAGGGCGGGTCTGTTAGGACTCTAGCTAGGAGAGTCCTAATTGATTGGGGCATTCATGTAAAACCTACCTAAGCCGACCCTTATTAAAGAGGTGAAGAGGCCGGCTAGGGTTTTGAGGTTATTTCTTAAAGAAGAATTAGGAGTTGTAAAAGAATAGGAGTCTTGAATAGGAGTCCTATTAGGAGTCTTGAGTAGAAGTCTTAATTGAGTAGGAGTCTTGAGTAAGAGTCCTATTAGGAGTTAGGGTTTAGAAACCCTATAAATAGTCATGTATTCCTACTCTTTTGATAAGCAATAGATGAATCTTTTCTGCAGCCTTTGAGCAGCAACTTGGAGGAAGGAACCCCTATAGAGTTCCAGGAGGCCGATCCCCTAAAGAGATCAACCCCAAGCTTAGAATCTGCAAGGGTTCTATCACCTTACTCTTTAGGAAGTTATTAGTGCTGCCTGTGTCGATGAGAATAGTGATCGGTTGTTGTTTGAGAAGGCTTCCAACTTTCATCGTTTGCGGGTTGGAGTAGCCGGCTAATGCGTGTACCGTAACGTCGGTTGGTTGTGGCTCTTCTTCCACATCTTCTTCATTATGTTCAAAGCTCTCTTCTGGATATTCAATGATCTCTTCTTCTACTGGTTCAATCATAAGAAGCCTCCCTTTTCTACAGTGATGCTCACGGCTCCACAGCTCGTCGCAATGCCAACATAACCCCTTCGCAGATCGCTCCCGAAGCTCTTCTATTATCAACCTTTTTGGTGCAGGTGCTTGGTTAATAGTAGGGGGGGCTGAGGGCTTTAGTATTGCAGGTCAAGGAGCGATCCTAGTCCTCCGGGCTTCATGGTTCAATCGCTCCTCTTGAAGTCGTGCGAAAGAGATGGCTGCCATAAGCGTGTATGGTTGTCGCGCTTTAACTTCTCCCCAGATCTCCGGCTTCAAGCCCTCAATGAAGGTCCCCAATAGCTATTTTTTGGACCAATCACGAGTTTGATTAGATAATCTTTTAAACCTGGTTTGGTATTCCTGAATGGTGGAGGTTTATCGGATCTTTGCTAGTTGTCCGTCAATGTTCTCGTAATCGGTTGGTCCGAAGCAGATTAGCAGTCCTTCTTTGAATTGTCGCCATGAGAGTACTCCATGAGTGTGTTCAAACTAGTCAAACCACTATATAGCATCGTTTTAAGATGTATAGCTGCAATTTCGACCATAGATGCATCCACGGTTTTGTGGTACCGAAAATATCGCTCCGCACGCGAGATCCAACCAATTGGGTCTCCTTCTTCCCATCTAGAGAAGTCCACTCTCATGCATGGATAGTTGAGGTCAGTCATAGAACCTCCCCTCTCTTGGAAGTCATCTCTTCGGGCTTGGTGTGATTGGTTAGAGCTCTCTCCTTGATGTGATTTCTTCGGGCTTAGTGGTCGGCCCAAACTGAGTTCGATAAAGAGAGTCCGAATCTTATCCTCTATTCGCGCCTCGAAGGCTTCAAATTAGCATTGATTGCCTCTTCAGATGCCATACTATATGCTTCCAAACCTGTGATATTAAGATATCTCTTTTGTTGTCAGGTTAAAGGCATGTATAGGTTGAGAGAAGTGATGGTCGTAAGGGTTGGTGGATTGGTGGATGTAAGCTGCGATTTAGGCTTATTTTGTGACTGTTTTGAGTGTAGTTTGAGGGTGTGGTTTGGTGGAGTTTTAGGGCTGTGGATGAAAGTTTTAAATCCATGGTAGATGGCAGTAAAGGTTTGATAGAAATCAGTGGAAGTTTGCTGCAGAATTATGTTGTCTTGTAAGAGCAGAATTGTCATCGAAGAAACAGCGGTTTCTCGACGAAATTTTCACCAAAAACTTGAGAGATTTGAGGAGGAAATTGACAGAAAAATCTCAGTCTATATGACAGCAAAGATGTCCAATTTAATCAAGAAAATTTTGGTAGTATAATAGCAGGGAAATTGGTGCAAGTTGCGATAGCAGAATTCTCGTCGAAAAATTTCAGCGGTTTGCGATGAAAATTTGCAGCAACACAAAATTGTTTTTAGATATGAATTCCTCAATCGATCAATCTTAGATGGAAGCCAAGATGATATGAAGTGTATAAGAAATTTTGTTCAAAAAATATTGCAAATAGATCGGTTAAGGCAACAATATACGGTTGAAATTTTCCACAGCACAGATTTTCAATTGTAGCAGATTGGATGTAAAAGATCAGCGGTTTATATTGAGAATTTTTGATGAAACAAAAGAGAAATCTACTATTAGGAAGTTTCAAAGCTATCATAAAAATTTCGTAGAAATTTGGACAGAAAAAATATAGTAGGAAGATCAAACAAACTGTACTATACGGTTGGAATTCTGCAATGTATCTTTTGTCGTAGAGATGAAACTTTGCGACGAAAAGTTTATGCAGCAATATAGGAACTTTTTTTTTTGAATAAGAATAATTAAATTCCAACAGCAGTAAGGTACGAAACCAGAACCTGTTGCAATTCGCGGGGAGATCAAAGAATGATCTGCGGTGGTGGAGATGACGGTGGAATTTGGCGACGATCTTTTAAGCAATTATGGGAATTGCTTTGGGCAGCTATGGAGATATGATTGATGGCTGTAGAAGGGCAGCGAGATGCCAAGAATGCTGCTTTGATACCGAGTGTTAGAACCCTTGCAGATTCTAAGGTTGGGGTTGATCAAAGAATGATCTGCGGTGATGGAGATGACGGTGGAATTGACGATTATTGGTGGAATTTGACGACGATCTTTTAAGCAATTGTGGGAATTGCTTTGGGCAGCTATGGAGAGATGATTGATGGCTGTGGAAGGGCAGCGAGATGCCAAGAATGCTGCTCTGATACCGAGTGTTAGAACCCTTGCAGATTCTAAGGTTGGGGTTGATCCCTTTAGGGATCGGCCTCCTGGAACTCTATAGGGATTCCTTCCTCCAGGTTGCTACTCAAAGGCTACAGAAAATATTCATCTATTGCTTGTGAAAAGAGAAGGAATACATGGCTATTTATAGGGTTTCTAAACCCTAACTCCTAATAGGACTCCTACTCATGACTCCTACTTCTAACTAACTCCTAATAGGACTCCTACTCAAGACTCCTACTTCTAACCAACTTCTAGTTCTTCTCTAAGAATTAACCACCATGCCTTAGCTGGCCTCTTTACCTCTTTATAGGGGTCGGCTTAGGTAGGTGTTACATGAATGTCCCTCTCAATTAGGACTCTCCTAGTTAGAGTCCTAACACATTCATGTAAAACCTACCTAAGCCGAACTTTATTAAAGAGGTGCAGAGGTCGGCTAGGATTTGGAGGTTATTTCTTAAAGAAGAATTAGGAGTTGTAAAGGAATAGGAGTCTTGAGTAGGAGTCCTATTAGGAGTTAGGGTTTAGAAACCCTATAAATAGTAATGTATTCATCCTCTTTCGATAAGCAATAGATGAATATTTTCTGCAACCTTTAAGCAGCAACTTGGAGCAAGGAACCCCTATAGAGTTCCAGGAGGCCGATCCCCTAAAGAGATCAACCCCAAGCTTAGAATCTGTAAGGGTTCTAACACCATCCTCCTTCCTTCTATGGCTGGGCTCAGATCTCTTTTGGGGCACAGTGTCTTTCCACTCCTGCGATGACTAGGTAAAGCAGCGGAAGCTTCTTGCGCCTAATTACATTGAGCTGCTAGGCTTTCTTACTGACACGGGAGTGTCTAATTTGCTACAATCTGTTCATATGGACTATGTTGATAATATATGCAGATAATATGATAATTTTTTAGGCAACAAAATTGCCCATCAGCATATTCCCTGCACAAAGGTAAGATAAGATAGCAACTCAGTCAACTCAGATAAGATAGCTCATCAGCATATTCCCTGCACAAAGGTAAAGCTGTGTCATGATGCTTTTCTTCATGGCTAAGGAATACATTAAAGGAGGTGGTTGGCAGCTGTAAAGTACTTAATTTCAAAATTCCCTATGCATGAAGGGTTGTTTCATGCACTAGTATTTATTTTCATGTTTAGGGCTTACAAAGGGTTTTTAGAAAGCTGAGGATATTGGCAGAAGCTCTCTTGGAGTGCTCTTTTGAATTCTGTATCTCTTGGATGCATCCTTGAGTGGTGAGTCTTTTGCTTTTAGTTCTGTATCCTTGTTTATTGTCATTAGGGTGGTGATCTTTTTGTATCCTTTTGATTTTAAACTTGGTGGTGAGCTAGCTATTTTTCATTTTTATCAAAGTTTCGTCAAAAGTTGTTCCTTGTCTTCTATGACATTTTCTATCTGAACAACTGTTCTATCAGTTTTGTTTCGAAATTCATTCTACATTTTTACCCTCCTCGGTATCAGTTTGGTATCATAGCTAAAGGCTAGAGATCATGGAAAGGCGAAATGGAAAAGATGTAGTTGGTGAAGGTAGCAACCATGAAGATGACAATGTCGTTGAGGCTGCAGCTATGAAAATTGCTACGTAGTCTACAAGAAAAAAAATGAAATAATCGATGAACTTCGAAGTAGACACAACCAGCATAAAAATGACATTCGAGAGTTTACTTCTGATGATGATATACCTCATCTTCCAAGGGAGTCGAGAAGATGTCGGAGAAGAAATGAAGTCTAAGACGAGTAACAAAATAAATATAATCCTAGATTAGATATTCTATAATTTGAAGGTAAAATAAATGTTGATGATTTTATCGATTAGCTTAATACAGTAGAAAGAATTTTTGATTTTCATGAACCACCAGAACAAAAGAAGGTCAAACTGATCTAGGGCGACACTGTAGCGGCGATCAGATCAGGGGCGATGGTACTGTAGCGGTGACGACACTGTAGCGACGACCAGATCTCCCAAAGGCGATCTGACTCCTGCAGTGTCATCTTTCTCTCACGGGCAACGGTACTATAGCGGTGATCAGATCTCCCTAGGGCGATATGACTCCTACAGCATTGGCTTTCTCCCACGGGCGACGGTACTATAGCAGCGATCTGATCTCCCTAGGGCGATGCTACTGTAGCGGTGATCTGATCTCCTGCAGCGTCGGCTTCTCCCCAAGGGCGACGATACTGTGGCAGCGACCAGATCTCCCTAGGGCGACGGTATCGTAGCGGCGATCTGATATACTGCAGCGGTGGCTTTTCCCTATGGCGACGATTCTGTAGCGACGACTAGAAGAGGGATCAAACATGGCAGCGATGGCCCTTAGGGCTGGCGACGGTGGCGGGAGGGTTGATACGAGGGCAAGACTCCCTACCATTACCCCTCAAGTTGCTCCTCCTCCATATCCTCTCCAGAGAGAAACTCCTTCGACGAAGCAGCATCGAAGCCGATCGCGCTCTAGATCGCGGCAGCCTGCTCTCATTTCCAGTGACCCTCGGCCTTGGACTAGCCTCTTCAAGGCTCCGGTTGGAAGTCCGGATCTAAGCTTGGAATTCTTTACTCCAAAAGTTCAGACTGATAAGAAGATAGCTGTATACGAGACTGCTGATTCAGTAGAGCTTATTGAGACATGGTCTATGGCGATTGTTGGCTATGTGGTAGGTCTCAAAACATCTTATTTCCCACTATTCTCATTTATCAAAACTCGATGGGGAATACCGTCATTTGATCTTCATATGCTAGAGAATGGATTCTTTGTTTGCAAGCTATACTCTGAAGAAGATTTGCAACGGGTCCTCGAAGGATTCTGGACTATTCGCGACCATCTAATGATTCTACGACGCTGGTCTCCTGATGTCCGTTTGGAATTAGATAGCCTACAGTCTATTCCATTATGGGTATCCTTTCAAGGTCTTCCTCTACATCTTTGGAGTCGACGCTTTATTGCAAAGTTATGCAGCCTCTGGGACAGCCACTCTACATTGACAAAGCTACAGCAGCTCAGACGAGATTAGCATTTGCACGAGCATGTGTACTGGTTTCTTCCGACGAAGATCTTCCTAATGAGGTTTTCTATCGTGATCTTGATGGGAACACTCGGAAGGTACATGTCTCATATTCCTGGAAGCCACAACGATGTCAACGTTGCTTATCTTTTGGTCATGCAAATGGAGCTTGTTAGCAAACTCCAAAACCGATCACAAAGGTCTATCAACCACGTCAAACGCCTCAGCAACAAAGCGAGTCCTCTCTAATGGTAGTAGCACCGATGGTGGTGAAGACTATTGAGTATTCCAACTCGCAAGGACAGCACCACGGATAGAAGGACAAATCCAAAACTTTATCTCTTTGAGGGCGATAGTGATCAGTGGAAATTTTCTTTGAGGGCGTTTTAGGAATCTAGGATGACAAGGACATTGATCCTCCTACTTCATTTGTTTCTGATTAATTAAGAGGTATCAAAGGGTTGATCGAGGATATTAAATCAGAGTGGCACAGCGAAAGCATGGTGAACCTATTTTCATTGGTGGTAGAAAAATGGATGATGCAAATAGAGAAGATATTTGATGTACGAAATTGTTCTGATGATCAAAAGATTTCTTTTGCCACCTTATATTGGAAGTATTGGCTTATTATTAATGGGAACAATGAAAAGAATTTTTGAAGATCAGTGGTAAGAATGACAAGGATAAGTTTACCAATAAAAATATGATTGAAAATGAATCAGAAAGTGATAACAAGAGGGTTAAGACATTTTGATAAGTAAAAAGTAAATTGATTTTGTGTAAAGTTTCTACAAATAGCTTTGTCTATACTAGTTATAGACGAAGCTAGATAACTCGTAGAGTACTCATGCGGTAGTTATGACTACACATACTGTAGACTATAACTCTTAACTGTGGCCAACAAATAAAATATAAAGTCCAGATATACCAAGATTTCCTGTGGGTACAGCTTTTAACTTCATGCCCATGGTTTTTAGCTAATAGCAAAATTGAATTTGATAAAAATATCTTTTTCTCTTCGTGTAAAGTGCTCCGTTTTGATATCATTCTCCATACAAGATCTTGAGTCTCTAATAATCTTTGTCAAGAGCTGAGCATTGTTTGTGTGTTGACACTCAAAGATTCTGCTACATCTTTCCTTCCACATCCACCAAATAGCGCATCTGAAAGTAACATTTGCCAATTGTGTAAGAGGTTCTTTTCTTGAAAAACATTGCATGAGGTCACCTAATTCTTGATGTAAGTTTGGTTGCGGCATTCTATTGAGTTCGAATCGCTGGAGAATCTCCTTCCATATCCATTTAGTATAGTCACAAGCAAAATAGAGATGATCAATAGTTTCTTCTTGTTGCATGCAAAGGGAGCATCGGTTAACATGATGGATATCTCTTCTTTTCATATTGTCTATTGTAGGTAGTTTATCCAGAAGGGCCTGCCATGTACAGAAGGAATGTCTCTGTGATCCCGGTCGATCCCATGTCCAATTACTTGGGAGCCACTTGTTATTTTTTTGCCTAATTTGATTCCATGCGGATGTGGCACTAAATTTGCCATTGTCATGAAGCCAAATAAGTACATCTGAAGAGTTGTTCCTGATTGGAATAGCTGTGATAGTCGGCCAAAGTGATAACATTTCAGGAGAAATAGGAGTAGGGAGATACCAGGTACCATTAGCAATGAATTCAAAAATCTTTCAATATTTGGGAGCCCCAAGGTCTTTTCGTATTCTGTCACCATATAATTGAAATATACTTTTCCCATTCACCCAAGGATCGTACCACATATTAGTATTAGTTCCAGTAGAGATTGCGTACGAAATGTGTTTGATTAGCCAATTCCTTGCCTTTAAAATTCCTTTCCAAGCTGCAGAGTGGTATGTTCTTGTTGAAATTTCTCAAATCGATTCTTTTGAAAGATACCTAGCAGAAACCCATTGTGACCATAAGTAACATTTGTTTTGCAAAAGGTCCCACAATTGCTTTACCAAACATGCTTTATTCCAATCTCTAGTATTTCTCAGGTTCAGCCCCCCTTCATCTTTCGGTTTGCAGATGCTATCCCAATTTACCATATGCATTGTCTTATCATTTGTGCCATTCCAGAAGAAGTTTATTAATAACCGTTCAATATCTTGGAGAAGTCCAACAGGCAGAAGAAATGCATTAGACCAATATATAGAGTAAGAGTACAACACCGAACGGATGAGTTCAAGTCGTCCTGCTTTTGAAAGAAGCCTATTTTTCCAGGAGGAAATTCTGTTCTTTATTTTTTGCAGGATAGGCTGACAGTGGGTTTTGTGAATGCCAGTGGATATGAGTGGGAGACCCAGATATGTAACTGGTAGATTTCCCTCACTAACCCCTAGGGTATGTGCAATAACGTCTTTGTCCTCAATGCAAGGGTTAATGTAGACTTTACTTTTCGCATGATTTAACTGAAGGCCAGAAACTATACCAAAATCATTCAGAATAGTAGCCAAGTTTCTTACTGAAGTTGAATCATTCTGAAGAAAGATAAGAAGATCATCTGCAAAGATTATATGTGATATATGAATAAGGCCAGCATTGGGTACCTTAATACTGCCATCAGAGACCGCATATTCCAACATACAGCTAAGTCCTTCCATTGCAATAGTAAAGAGATATGGAGAGAGTGGATCGCCTTGTCGGATGCCATTCTTGCTCCCAAAAAAACCAATAGGTGAGCCGTTGAAGAGTATTGAAAACTTTGGAGTTTCTAAGCAACATTGAATCCAATTAACCCATTGCTGAGGGAAGTTCATACCGAGGAGCATCTTATAGATAAAGTTCCTATTAACTGAGTCAAAGGCTTTTCGTAGATCAGCTTTAAAACAGATTTTTTTCCCTCTTGCTTTTGAGTGCAGATCCTTGACCAAGTCATTAGCCAGTAGAATATTATGATGTATACTTCTTCCTTTGATGAAAGCAGCCTGATTTGGACTAATTATCTTATGTATTACCTTTTGCAATTTATCTGCTAACACTTTGGAGATGATCTTGTAAATAAAGTTACATTAAGATATTGGTTGATAGTGCTCTAGTGAATCAACACCTTCATTCTTGGGAATTAGAGAAATAAAAGTGCAATTCATCTCTCTAAGAATATGACCTGAAGAGAAAAAGTGTTGGCAAGCTTTAATCACATCATTACCAATAATAGACTATGTAATGTGGCAAAATTCAGCAGGAAATCTGTCTGGACCAAGGCTTTTGTAAGGAACCCGTACAGTAATTTCACGTTTGTAGGTTTCGGTCAGCCTTGATTGCCTCAATTTTTGTTAGGTCTACCGCCACTTTATGTGCCTAAGGTACTCTATTTTTTGTTGAAGAAAGCTACACTTTGGTTGCTTAATAAAAAGAGTATTCTCTGGAAAGATCATAAAAATAATTCGTAAATGCTGAAAGTGATTCTCAAGAGAAGGGTTGTAAATGAGAATATCATCGAAAAATACCAGCATAAATTTATGAAGAAAGCTTCGAAAAATATCATTCATGAGACTTTAGAAGGTTAAAGGAGCATTAGTGAGTTCAAAAGGCATTACTAAGAATTCATAGTGGCTGTTATTTGTGTGGAATGTAGTTTTTGGAATATCGTCTTCACATACTCGAATTTGGTGGTAACCGGATCAAAGGTCCAACTTCATGAAGACTCGAGCTCCCTTTAACTCATCAAGAAGTTCATCCACTATTGGTATTGGGTACTTGTCCTTGATGGTGATGCCATTTAAAGCTCGATAGTCGATGCACATCCGACTAATTCCGTCCTTCTTACATACAAGTAGCACTGGTGAGGAATAGGGGCTGCAACTTGGTCGAACCACTCCTGTTTCAAGCATCTCCTTTACAATCTTTTCAATTTCATCCTTCTGGAGGTAAGGATAATGGTACGATTGAGTGTTTGCTAGTGGCTTGACCAGAAGGATTGGAATCCGATGGTCACGTTGCCGAGTAGGAGGAAGATCACGCGGCTTAGCAAAAATGTCGCCAAATTCAACAAGGAAATGGGTGAGATTTTGATCTTCAATTTTTATTTTCTTCCCCTCTGGTCGCTACTGGAGATGAATCAAAAAGCCACCATTTACTTTGTGTAAAACTTTCTCCATTCGTTGGGTTGAAATAGTGGTTACGTTGCTTCCATGCTTCCCATGTAGGATGATCTGTTTGCCTTTGCAATAGAATTTCATAATTAATTTTGAAAAGTTCTAAGAGACATTACATAGCATAGTCAGCCATTCTATGTCAAGCATGGCCTCATAATCATCAATTGGTAGGAGGAAGAAGTTGGTGATAATTTCTTGGTCTTGCAGTAATAGTTTCACCTGTAGATATCTTTGGTTGCACTATAGGATTCTTCCGTCGGCGACCTTTATGTCGAACTTGCTGCAACCATCGATGTGGATGTTGAATCCCGGATTTTGATAATGAAACCAATTGATAAGTTTTTATGATTTGATTTACGTTTTGAGTGATGTAGGAAGCTTCAATCAAGATGAGACAATTAAAGCAGGAAAAATCATGTTAGGCCGATAAAAAACATATCCAGAAGATTGGACGTCGAGCCGAAAGATCGGTCGATGTATCGACAGAAGGCTTCAGGCCATGGATTTGGGCATCGGGCCAAGAAGAGCAGATATTGCGCTAAGGAAATCAGAGTTGCGGAGTCAACTGGCTAATTGGGCAATAGGCCGCAAGAGGGGACATTGCGCCAAAGGATTGAACGAAGTGTCGATGGACCAATGACATGCCGAACAACATGATTCATACTTAGTAATAATTGTTTAGATCAAAGTGTGTTTTATGTGTGCATGATTAACTATAATAGCAAGGCATAAAGCAAAATGAAGTCTTGGAGTCAAGAACGCGATTTCATTGGGAGTTCGAGAGTTCGTTAGAAGTCTGGACATTCATTGGAAGTTCTGCCAGAATTGATCGAGAAGTCCAGGAGCTTGCCAACGAAACTTATCGGAACTCACCAAGAAGATTGTCGTGAAGTCTAGGAGCTTGCTGGGAATCCGCTGGAACATTGCCGAGAGATCGTCGGAAGTTCGCCGGAAGCTCGCTGGAAGAAACTTGACTTACAGACTTGTTTAGCTTAGAAAATGTCTTAAATTTCATAGTTAGCACATAATTGGGATTGGAATTGAGGCAACCTAATTAAGGGCTAGTTGGGCCCATGTAAGGAATGTGTTGGGCCTAATGAAAGGCCCAAACAGTGACCCAAGAGGTGTTTAGTTGGCTCCACATGAATATTATTAGGTTGCCCCGCTTGGTTGAGTAAGGAATAAAAAAATTACTCAGTGTATGCTTTAACCTCATCTAAATTCTTAATAAGATTGTTACCTTTGTCTCTGCATTTCCTGATGCAGTTAACGGCTCTTCGAGTAGCAATGGAAGCATAAAAAAACTTAGAATTGGAATCCCCTAAAGTAAGCCAATTCTGTTGAGACTTCTGTTTTGCAAAACTTTCCTCCTGCTTTAAGGCTTGCATGAAGTTATTTCTAGCTTCTATCTCTTTGTCGATAAGATTCTCATCATGAGGCTGAAGTTGCAGCTGATGTTGCATTGCTATTAGTTCCTTTCTGCAAAATTGAACTTGGGTGGTAATATTGCCAAAGGTATTTGTATTCCACTCCTTAAGTGCTGCTTTGCAGGCTTTGAGTTTTTGGCATAAGATGTAAGGGGGGGATCCATGCACATTAACATTCCAAACTGATCTGATAACATCAAGGAACTGAGGATGAGTACTCCACATGTTAAAGAATCTAAATGGTTTCTTGCCTTTTGGTGTTGCTTTATCTGCGTGTATGTACATTAAAGAATGATCAGAAAATAATGGAGCATCACAATCAAGAAGTGAATCAGGGTAAACTCTTAACCATTCTTGATTAATCAGACATCTATCGAGTTTGGCCATTATTTTTCTGTTAGCAGCACCTTGATTACTCCAGGAGAGCCAATTACCCACAGATTTCATATCAGTCAATGCAGTAGTATCTATGTAATCATTAAAACTTTGAAGCTGACTTTCTGAAGCTGTCTACCTCCCACTTTTTCATTTGTGTACCGAACAGTATTAAAGTCACCAAGAACAATCCAAGGTACATTAAAACTGCCATCTGCAATGTTAGTTAGATCAGACCATAGTGTATTTCTTTCTTGCATACTGTTTGAAGCATATATACCAGTGAAATTGAATTGACAGCCATTCTTTTTGTCCTCTACCTTAAGATGGATGAATTGATCAGTAGCAGAAATAAACCAAGCATTAATAGAGTTGGGATGCCATAAGATTCATATTCTACCAAAAGTTTAATTTGAGTCATTGGTAAACAGTTCTGCGTCCGGCCATATTAAATTCTTTTGAGCTTGAACGTGTGATTGTTTAATTTTTGTTTCTACTAGAATAACAATATCACATGCAGCAGACTTGATTATTCTGTTGAGCTCCTGACATTTCTCAGGCTTATTAAGTCCACGAACATTCCAGCATGTTATTATCATCAGTAATAAATAAATGGAAAAGGTGGTAAGGTATTCATCCTATGACTTTGGATGGACTGTACCATCATTTTTCTTATCCTTTGGTTTTGTATTTTCCTCCCGTACAATATCCTTACCTTTTATGGCTTTATTCCTGTATTTATCCACTTCATCTACAGCTTGCAGATGTTTAAACTTTAAAATACCTTGAATCATGTGGTCTTGATTGGCAGGGTTTGTTGAAGTATGATAAGATTGTTGCAGCGTAATATCCTGGTTAGTACTTGTTGGTCATATATACTGTTAGTACTTGTTGGTCATATATACTGACAGTCATTTGCAATGTTAGTCAGATCATTCCATAGTATATTTCTTTCTTGTATACTATTTGAAGCATATATACTGAAATTAAATTGACAGCCATTCTTTTTGTCCTCCACCTTTAGATGAATGAATTGATCAGTAGTAGAAATAATCCAAGCATTAATAAAGTTAGGATGCCATAAGACCCAAATTCTATCAAATGTTTCACTAGAGTCATTGGTAAACAATTCTGCGTTCGGCCATATTAAGTTCTTTTGAGCGAGAATGAGCTATTTTTTTAATTTTTGTTTCCACGAGAATAGCAATATCACATGCAACAGACTTGATTATTCTGTTGAGCTCCTGACATTTTTCAGGCTTATTAAGTACACGAACATTCCAGCAGATTATTTTCATCAGAAGAAAACAAATGGAAAATGAAGTAAGGGATGAAGTAAGATATTCATCCTATGACTTTGAATGGATGGTACCTTCCTTTTTCTTATCCTTAGGTTTTGCATTTTCCTCTCACACAGTATCTTTACCTTCTAAGGCTTTATTTCTATATTTATCCACTTCATCCACAGCTATCAAATGTTTAAACTTTGTACCTTGAGTCAAGTAGTCTAATTGTTGAGGCGCAATATTCTGGTTAGTATGATTTGTTGGGGCATGGGATAGTTGAGACAGAAAATCCTTACTAACAAGGTTTGTTTGGGCCTGAGTTTGTTGTGGCAGAATATCCTTTCTGGCGATGTTTGTTGGTGCTTGAGTCTGTTGAGACACAATGTCTTGGTTGGCATGTTGAATGGATATTGGAATTCATATTGTGGATGGATCCGGTAATATAGTAAGAGGTAAAGTTTCCAACTTCTGCTTCTCCTGTCCACGAGTACCATGGGAAACTTTTTGATAAGTAAAAAGTAAATTGATTTTGTGTAAAGTTTCTACAAATAGCTTTGTCTATACTAGTTATAGACGAAGCTAGATAACTCGTAGAGTACTCATGCAGTAGTTATGACTACACATGCTGTAGACTATAACTCTTAACTATGGCCAACAAATAAAATATAAAGTCCAGATATGCCAAGATTTCCTGCAGGTACGTACAACTTTTAACTTCATGCCCAAGGTTTTTAGCTAATAGCAAAATTGAATTTGATAAAAATATCTTTTTCTCTTCGTGTAAAGTGCTCCGTTTTGATATCGTTCTCCATACAAGATCTTGAGTCTCTAATAATCTTTGTCAAGAGCTGAGCATTGTTTGTGTGTTGACACTCAAAGATTCTACTACATCTTTCTTTCCACATCCACCAAATAGCGCATCTGAAAGTAACCTTTGCCAATAGTGTAAGAGGTCCTTTTCTTGAAAAACATTGCATGAGGTCACCTAATTCTTGATGCAAGTTTGGTTGCGGCATTCTATTGAGTTCGAATCGCAAGAGAATCTCCTTCCATATCCATTTAGTATAGTCACAAGCAAAATAGAGATGATCAATAGTTTCTTCTTGTTGCATGCAAAGGGAGCATCGGTTAACATGATGGATATCTCTTTTTTTCATATTGTCTATTGTAGTTAGTTTATTCATAAGGGCCTGCCATGTACATAAGGAATATCTCTGTGATCCCGGTCGATCCCATTTCCAATTACTTGGGAGCCACTTGTTATTTTTTTGCCTAATTTGATTCCATGCGGATGTGGCACTAAATTTGCTATTGTTATGAAGCCAAATAAGTACATCTGAAGAGTGGTTCCTGATTAGAATAGCTGTGATAGTCGGCCAAAGCGATAACATTTTAGGAGAAATAGGAGTAGGGAGATACCAGGTACCATTAGCAATGAATTCAGAAACCTTCCAATCTTTGGGAGCCCCAAGGTCTTTTCGTATTCTGTCACCATATAATTGAAATATACTTTTCCCATTCACCCAAGGATCGTACCACATATTAGTATTAGTTCCAGTAGTGATTGCGTACGAAATGTGTTTGATTAGCCAATTCCTTGCCTTTAAAATTCCTTTCCAAGCTGCAGAGTGGTATGTTCTTGTTGAAATTTCCCAAATCGATTCTTTTGAAAGATACCTAGCAGAAACCCATTGTGACCATAAGGAACATTTGTTTTGCAAAAGGTCCCACAATTGCTTTACCAAACATGCTTTATTCCAATCTCTAGTATTTCTCAGGTTCAGCCCCCCTTCATCTTTCGGTTTGCAGATGCTGTCCCAATTTACCATATGCATTGTCTTATCATTTGTGTCATTCAAGAAGAAGTTTATTAATAACCGTTCAATATCTTGGAGAAGTTCAATAGGCAGAAGAAATGCATTAGACCAATATATAGAGTAAGAGTACAACACCGAACGGATGAGTTCAAGTCGTCCTGCTTTTGAAAGAAGCCTATTTTTCCAGGAGGAAATTCTGTTCTTTATTTTTTGCAAGATAGGCTGATAGTGGGTTTTGTGAATGCCAGTGGATATGAGTGGGAGACCCAGATATGTAACTGGTAGATTTCCCTCACTAACCCCTAGGGTATGTGCAATAATGTCTTTGTCCTCAATGCAAGGGTTAATGTAGACTTTACTTTCCGCATGATTTAACTGAAGGCCAGAAACTATACCAAAATCATTCAGAATAGTAGCCAGGTTTCTTACTGAAGTTGAATCATTCTGAAGAAAGATAAGAAAATCATCTGCAAAGATTATATGTGATATATGAATAAGGCCAGCATGGGGTACCTTAATACTGCCATCAGAGAC
The DNA here is from genome assembly GCA_004837865.1 of Musa balbisiana. Classification (NCBI taxonomy): domain Eukaryota; kingdom Viridiplantae; phylum Streptophyta; class Magnoliopsida; order Zingiberales; family Musaceae; genus Musa; species Musa balbisiana. The sequence continues at coordinate 136,496 of PYDT01000150.1, forward strand.
CGCATATTCCAACATACAGCTAAGTCCTTCCATTGCAATAGTAAAGAGATATGGAGAGAGTGGATCGCCTTGTCGGATGCCATTCTTGCTCCCAAAAAAACCAATAGGTGAGCCGTTGAAGAGTATTGAAAACTTTGGAGTTTCTAAGCAACATTGAATCCAATTAACCCATTGCTGAGGGAAGTTCATACCGAGGAGCATCTTATAGATAAAGTTCCTATTAACTGAGTCAAAGGCTTTTCGTAGATCAGTTTTAAAATAGATTTTTGTCCCTCTTGCTTTTAAGTGCAGATCCTTGACCAAGTCATTAGTCAGTAGAATATTATGATATATACTTCTTCCTTTGATGAAAGCAACCTGATTTGGACTAATTATCTTATGTATTACCTTTTGCAATCTATCTGCTAACACTTTGGAGATGATCTTGTAAATAAAGTTACATAAAGATATTGGTCGATAGTTCTCTAGTGAATCACCACCTTCATTCTTGGGAATTAGAGAAATAAAAGTGCAATTCATCTCTCTAAGAATATGACCTGAAGAGAAAAAGTGTTGGCAAGCTTTAATCACATCATTACCAATAATAGACCACGTAATGTGGTAAAATTCAGCAGGAAATCCGTCTGGACCAGGGCTTTTGTGCTTTTGTGACTTAAAAGACAACTCTTACTATTTCGTCATCTGTAATTGGGGCATTAAGGATAGAAATGGCATCAGAATTTGGCTTTCTAGTTGGCTCCACATGAATATTATTAGGTTGCCCCGCTTGGTTGAGTAAGGAATAAAAAAATTACTCAATGTATGCTTTAACCTCATCTAAATTCTCAATAAGATTGTTTTCTTTGTCTCTGCATTTCCTGATGCGGTTAACGGCTCTTCGAGTAGCAATGGAAGCATAAAAAAACTTAGAATTGGAATCCCCTAAAGTAAGCCAATTTCTGTCGAGACTTCTGTTTTGCAACACTTTCCTCCTGCTTTAAGGCTTGCATGAAGTTATTTCTAGCTTCTATCTCTTTGTCGATAAGATTCTCATCATGAGGCTGAAGTTGCAGCTGATGTTGCATTGCTATTAGTTCCTTTCTGCAAAATTGAACTCGGGTGATAATATTGCCAAAGGTATTTGTATTCCACTCCTTAAGTGTTGCTTTGCAGGCTTTGAGTTTTTGGCATAAGATGTAAGGGGGGGATCCATGCACATTAACATTCCAAGCTGATCTGATAACATCAAGGAACTGAGGATGAGTACTCCACATGTTAAAGAATCTAAATAGTTTCTTGCCTTTTGGTGTTGCTTTATCTCCGTGTATGTACATTAAAGAATGATCAGAAAATAATGGAGCATCATACTCAAGAAGTGAATCAGGGTAAACTCTTAACCATTCTTGATTAATCAGACATCTATCGATTCTGGCCATTATTTTTCTGTTAGCAGCACCTTGATTACTCCAGGAGAGCCAATTACCCACAAATTTCATATCAGTCAATGCAGCAGTATCTATGTAATCATTAAAACTTTGAAGCTGACTTTCTGAAAGCTGTCTACCTCCCACTTTTTCATTTGTGTACCGAACAGTATTAAAGTCACCAAGAACAATCCAAGGTACATTAAAACTACCATATGCAATGTTAGTTAGATCAGACCATAGTGTATTTCTTTCTTGCATACTGTTTGAAGCATATATACCAGTGAAATTGAATTGACAGCCATTCTTTTTGTCCTTTACCTTAAGATGGATGAATTGATCAGTAGCAGAAATAAAACAAGCATTAATAGAGTTGGGATGCCATAAGACACATATTCTACCAAAAGTTTCATTTGAGTCATTGGTAAACAGTTCTGCGTCCGGCCAGAAGGTATTCCACAACAGAAATCAGAGGAAGGGACTGGATGATTAGGCCAACTCAGGTCTCAATCCCAATGCATCCTGCCGAACTCAGAAGTCGAAACCTAATTGATGGAAGAATCTCCATTAGTTTCGACAATTACAAAGCCGCATCAACATCCAGCCAAATCAGCTACAATACAGCTGACAACGAAACATTTAGCGATGAAGAAGAAATCCGGAGTCACATAATAGCTGTCAACATTCAATTATCAGACGACAGTGACAATGAGGCGGAGGAATTACGCAAAAACCTTAATTCCTACTTTCAAGAAATCTACGTCTCTGAAGGAGAATGGGAGATGCCATACCCCCAGAAGCCCCAAAAGGAAGTGATTACAGCAGGACTAGAAGAAGAACTAGTAATGGAATACCCCCAACTAGCAAAATTATCACAACAGGTATATTCATCATCTGCTGTGTCAAATTATAAGCCACCTACGGATTCAACTATGGGGCCAGCAAATTACCCCCCGGCAGTGAATATAGAATCCACAAGCCAAAAGTCGACATATGAAGGGCACTCAAGACAACCAAGGTTTAAGGCGAAGGATTTTTCAGAAGCCTGGAACCTCCCTTCAGCTTTTCAGCAGCAAGGAGCTATATTCATAATCCCATCCCAATTAGGGATGTTTGATGAAGTTTTCATAAGATGGGAATCAATAACAAAAAATTTGGTCTCATTATAAGGATTTACAGATCCCTTAGCAAAGATAGAATTCATTGAAAATCTGCTTGGGGAAGCAGAAAAATTAGAGATATGGAGACCGCATATTCCAACATACAGCTAAGTCCTTCCATTGCAATAGTAAAGAGATATGGAGAGAGTGGATCGCCTTGTCGGATGCCATTCTTGCTCCCAAAAAAACCAATAGGTGAGCCGTTGAAGAGTATACTTTGGAATTTCTAAGCAACATTGAATCCAATTAACCCATTGCTGAGGGAAGTTCATACCGAGGAGCATCTTATAGATAAAGTTCCTATTAACTGAGTCAAAGGCTTTTCGTAGATCAGTTTTAAAATAGATTTTTGTTCCTCTTGCTTTTGAGTGCAGATCCTTGACCAAGTCATTAGCCAGTAGAATATTATGATGTATACTTCTTCCTTTGATGAAAGCAACCTGATTTGGACTAATTATCTTATGTATTACCTTTTGCAATCTATCTGCTAACACTTTGGAGATGATCTTGTAAATAAGTTACATAAAGATATTGGTCAATAGTTCTCTAGTGAATCAACACCTTCATTCTTGGGAATTAGAGAAATAAAAGTGTAATTCATCTCTCTAAGAATATGACCTGAAGAGAAAAAGTGTTGGCAAGCTTTAATCACATCATTACCAATAATAGACCATGTAATGTGGTAAAATTCAGCAGGAAATCCGTCTGGACCAGGGCTTTTGTGCTTTTGTGACTTAAAAGATAACTCTTACTATTTCGTCATCTGTAATTGGGGCATTGAGGATAGAAATGGCATCAGAATTTGGCTTTCTAGTTGGCTCCACATGAATATTATTAGGTTGCCCCGCTTGGTTGAGTAAGGAATAAAAAAATTACTCAGTGTATGCTTTAACCTCATCTAAATTCTCAATAAGATTGTTATCTTTGTCTCTGCATTTCCTGATGCGGTTAACGGCTCTTCGAGTAGCAATGGAAGCATAAAAAAACTTAGAATTGGAATCCCCTAAAGTAAGCCAATTCTGTCGAGACTTCTGTTTTGCAACACTTTCCTCCTGCTTTAAGGCTTGCATGAAGTTATTTCTAGCTTCTATCTCTTTGTCGATAAGATTCTCATCATGAGGCTGAAGTTGTAGCTGATGTTGCATTGCTATTAGTTCCTTTCTGCAAAATTGAACTCGGGTGGTAATATTGCAATAGTATTTGTATCCACCTTAATTTCTTTACCTTTGGTTTTTGGCATAAGTATGTAAGGGGGATCCATGCAAAACATTCACTATCTGATAACATCAGAAGAGATATTATTCCACATGTTAAAGATCTAAATGTTCTTGCCTTTGGTGTTGCTTTATCTCCGTGTCATAGTACATTGAAGTATGATGATCAGATTAAATTAATGAGCATCATACTCAAGATAATCTATGGTAACTCTTAACTTCTTGATGCACACATCTGCAACATTGAATCCAATTAACCCATTGCTGAGGGAAGTTCATACCGAGGAGCATCTTATAGATAAAGTTCCTATTAACTGAGTCAAAGGCTTTTCGTAGATCAGTTTTAAAATAGATTTTTGTCCCTCTTGCTTTTGAGTGCAGATCCTTGACCAAGTCATTAGCCAGTAGAATATTATGATGTATACTTCTTCCTTTGATGAAAGCAACCTGATTTGGACTAATTATCTTATGTATTACCTTTTGCAATCTATCTGCTAACACTTTGGAGTTTCTAAGCAACATTGAATCCAATTAACCCATTGCTGAGGGAAGTTCATACCGAGGAGCATCTTATAGATAAAGTTCCTATTAACTGAGTCAAAGGCTTTTCGTAGATCAGTTTTAAAATAGATTTTTGTCCCTCTTGCTTTTGAGTGCAGATCCTTGACCAAGTCATTAGCCAGTAGAATATTATGATGTATACTTCTTCCTTTGATGAAAGCAACCTGATTTGGACTCTTTGGAGATGATCTTGTAAATAAAGTTACATAAAGATATTGGTCGATAGTTCTTAGTGAATCAACACCTTCATTCTGGGAATTAGAGAAATAAAAGTGTAATTCATCTCTCTAAGAATATGACCTGAAGAGGCCAAAGTGGTAGGCAAGCTTTATCACATCATTACCAATAATAGACCATGTAATGTGGTAAAATTCAGCAGGAAATCCGTCTGGACCAGGGCTTTTGTGCTTTTGTGACTTAAAAGATAACTCTTACTATTTCGTCATCTGTAATTGGGGCATTGAGGATAGAAATGGCATCAGAATTTGGCTTTCTAGTTGGCTCCACATGAATATTATTAGGTTGCCCCGCTTGGTTGAGTAAGGAATAAAAAATTACTCAGTGTATGCTTTAACCTCATCTAAATTCTCAATAAGATTGTTATCTTTGTCTCTGCATTTCCTGATGCGGTTAACGGCTCTTCGAGTAGCAATGGAAGCATAAAAAAACTTAGAATTGGAATCCCCTAAAGTAAGCCAATTCTGTCGAGACTTCTGTTTTGCAACACTTTCCTCCTGCTTTAAGGCTTGCATGAAGTTATTTCTAGCTTCTATCTCTTTGTCGATAAGATTCTCATCATGAGGCTGAAGTTGCAGCTGATGTTGCATTGCTATTAGTTCCTTTCTGCAAAATTGAACTCGGGTGGTAATATTGCAATAGGTATTTGTATTCCACTCCTTAAGTGTTGCTTTACAGGCTTTGAGTTTTTGGCATAAGATGTAAGGGGGGGATCCATGCACATTAACATTCCAAGCTGATCTGATAACATCAAGGAACTGAGGATGAGTACTCCACATGTTAAAGAATCTAAATGGTTTCTTGCCTTTTGGTGTTGCTTTATCTCCGTGTATGTACATTAAAGAATGATCAGAAAATAATGGAGCATCATACTCAAGAAGTGAATCAGGGTAAACTCTTAACCATTCTTGATTAATCAGACATCTATCGAGTCTGGCCATTATTTTTCTGTTAGCAGCACCTTGATTACTCCAGGAGAGCCAATTACCCACAGATTTCATATCAGTCAATGCAGCAGTATCTATGTAATCATTAAAACTTTGAAGCTAACTTTCTGAAAGCTGTCTACCTCCCACTTTTTCATTTGTGTACCGAACAGTATTAAAGTCACCAAGAACAATCCAAGGTACATTAAAACTACCATCTGCAATGTTAGTTAGATCAGACCACAGTGTATTTCTTTCTTGCATACTGTTTGAAGCATATATACCAGTGAAATTGAATTGACAGCCATTCTTTTTGTCCTCTACCTTAAGATGGATGAATTGATCAGTAGCAGAAATAAACCAAGCATTAATAGAGTTGGGATGCCATAAGACCCATATTCTACCAAAAGTTTCATTTGAGTCATTGGTAAACAGTTCTGCGTCCGGCCAGAAGGTATTCCACAACAGAAATCAGAGGAAGGGACTGGATGATTAGGCCAACTCAGGTCTCAATCCAAATGCATCCTGCCGAACTCAGAAGTCGAAACCTAATTGATGGAAGAATCTCCATTAGTTTCGACAATTACAAAGCCGCATCAACATCCAGCCGAATCAGCTACAATACAGCTGACAACGAAACATTTAGCGATGAAGAAAAAATCCGGAGTCACATAATAGCTGTCAACATTCAATTATCAGATGACAGTGACAATGAGGCGGAGGAATTACGCAAAAACCTTAATTCCTACTTTCAAGAAATCTACGTCTCAGAAGGAGAATGGGAGATGCCATACCCCCAGAAGCCCCAAAAGGAAGTGATTGCAGCAGGACTAGAAGAAGAACTAGTAATGGAATACCCCCAACTAGCAAAATTATCACAACAGGTATATTCATAATCTGCTGTGTCAAATTACAAGCCACCTACGGATTCAACTATGGGGCCAGCAAATTACCCCCCGGCAGTGAATATAGAATCCACAAGCCAAAAGTCGACATATGAAGGGCACTCAAGACAACCAAGGTTTAAGGCGAAGGATTTTTCAGAAGCCTGGAACCTCCCTTCAGCTTTTCAGCAGCAAGGAGCTATATTCATAATCCCATCCCAATTAGGGATGTTTGATGAAGTTTTCATGAGATGGGAATCAATAACAAAAAATTTGGTCTCATTACAAGGATTTACAGATCCCTTAGCAAAGATGGAATTCATTGAAAATCTGCTTGGGGAAAGCAGAAAAATTAGAGATATGGAGACCGCATATTCCAACATACAGCTAAGTCCTTCCATTAAATAGTAAAGAGATATGGAGAGAGTGGATCGCCTTGTCGGATGCCATTCTTGCTCCCAAAAAAACCAATAGGTGAGCCGTTGAAGAGTATTGAAAACTTTGGAGTTTCTAAGCAACATTGAATCCAATTAACCCATTGCTGAGGGAAGTTCATACCGAGGAGCATCTTATAGATAAAGTTCCTATTAACTGAGTCAAAGGCTTTTCGTAGATCAGTTTTAAAATAGATTTTTGTCCCTCTTGCTTTTGAGTGCAGATCCTTGACCAAGTCATTAGCCAGTAGAATATTATGATGTATACTTCTTCCTTTGATGAAAGCAACCTGATTTGGACTAATTATCTTATGTATTACCTTTTGCAATCTATCTGCTAACACTTTGGAGATGATCTTGTAAATAAAGTTACATAAAGATATTGGTCGATAGTTCTCTAGTGAATCAACACCTTCATTCTTGGGAATTAGAGAAATAAAAGTGTAATGCATCTCTCTAAGAATATGACCTGAAGAGAAAAAGTGTTGGCAAGCTTTAATCACATCATTACCAATAATAGACCATCTAATGTGGTAAAATTCAGCAGGAAATCCGTCTGGACCAAGGCTTTTGTGCTTTTGTGACTTAAAAGATAACTCTTACTATGTCGTCATCTGTAATTGGGGCATTGAGGATAGAAATGGCATCAGAATTTGGCTTTCTAGTTGGCTCCACATGAATATTATTAGGTTGCCCCGCTTGGTTGAGTAAGGAATAAAAAAATTACTCAGTGTATGCTTTAACCTCATCTAAATTCTCAATAAGATTGTTATCTTTATCTTTGCATTTCCTGATGCGGTTAACGGCTCTTCGAGTAGCAATGGAAGCATAAAAAAACTTAGAATTGGAATCCCGTAAAGTAAGCCAATTCTGTCGAGACTTCTGTTTTGCAACACTTTCCTCCTGCTTTAAGGATTGCATGAAGTTATTTCTAGCTTCTATCTCTTTGTCGATAATATTCTCATCATGAGGCTGAAGTTGCAGCTGATGTTGCATTGCTATTAGTTGCTTTCTGCAAAATTGAACTCGGGTGGTAATATTGCAATAGGTATTTGTATTCCACTCCTTAAGTGTTGCTTTACAGGCTTTGAGTTTTTGGCATAAGATGTAAGGGGGGGATCCATGCACATTAACATTCCAAGCTGATCTGATAACATCAAGGAACTGAGGATGAGTACTCCACATGTTAAAGAATCTAAATGGTTTCTTGCCTTTTGGTGTTGCTTTATCTCCGTGTATGTACATTAAAGAATGATCAGAAAATAATGGAGCATCATACTCAAGAAGTGAATCAGGGTAAACTCTTAACCATTCTTGATTAATCAGACATCTATCGAGTCTGGCCATTATTTTTCTGTTAGCAGCACCTTGATTACTCCAGGAGAGCCAATTACCCACAGATTTCATATCAGTCAATGCAGCAGTATCTATGTAATCATTAAAACTTTGAAGCTGACTTTCTGAAAGCTGTCTACCTCCCACTTTTTCATTTGTGTACCGAACAGTATTAAAGTCACCAAGAACAATCCAAGGTACATTAAAACTACCATCTGCAATGTTAGTTAGATCAGACCACAGTGTATTTCTTTCTTGCATACTGTTTGAAGCATATATACCAGTGAAATTGAATTGACAGCCATTCTTTTTGTCCTCTACCTTAAGATGGATGAATTGATCAGTAGTAGAAATAAACCAAGCATTAATAGAGTTGGGATGCCATAAGACCCATATTCTACCAAAAGTTTCATTTGAGTCATTGGTAAACAGTTCTGCGTCCGGCCAGAAGGTATTCCACAACAGAAATCAGAGGAAGGGACTGGATGATTAGGCCAACTCAGGTCTCAATCCAAATGCATCCTGCCGAACTCAGAAGTCGAAACCTAATTGATGGAAGAATCTCCATTAGTTTCGACAATTACAAAGCCGCATCAACATCCAGCCGAATCAGCTACAATACAGCTGACAACGAAACATTTAGCGATGAAGAAGAAATCCGGAGTCACATAATAGCTGTCAACATTCAATTATCAGACGACAGTGACAATGAGGCGGAGGAATTACGTAAAAACCTTAATTCCTACTTTCAAGAAATCTACGTCTCAGAAGGAGAATGGGAGATGCCATACCCCCAGAAGCCCCAAAAGTAAGTGATTGCAGCAGGACTAGAAGAAGAACTAGTAATGGAATACCCCCAACTAGCAAAATTATCACAACAGGTATATTCATCATCTGCTGTGTCAAATTACAAGCCACCTACGGATTCAACTATGGGGCCAGCAAATTACCCCCCGGCAGTGAATATAGAATCCACAAGCCAAAAGTCGACATATGAAGGGCACTCAAGACAACCAAGGTTTAAGGCGAAGGATTTTTCAGAAGCCTGGAACCTCCCTTCAGCTTTTCAGCAGCAAGGAGCTATATTCATCATCTGCTGTGTCAAATTACAAGCCACCTACGGATTCAACTATGGGGCCAGCAAATTACCCCCCGGCAGTGAATATAGAATCCACAAGCCAAAAGTCGACATATGAAGGGCACTCAAGACAACCAAGGTTTAAGGCGAAGGATTTTTCAGAAGCCTGGAACCTCCCTTCAGCTTTTCAGCAGCAAGGAGCTATATTCATCATCTGCTGTGTCAAATTACAAGCCACCTACGGATTCAACTATGGGGCCAGCAAATTACCCCCCGGCAGTGAATATAGAATCCACAAGCCAAAAGTCGACATATGAAGGGCACTCAAGACAACCAAGGTTTAAGGCGAAGGATTTTTCAGAAGCCTGGAACCTCCCTTCAGCTTTTCAGCAGCAAGGAGCTATATTCATCATCTGCTGTGTCAAATTACAAGCCACCTACGGATTCAACTATGGGGCCAATAACAAAAATTTGGTCCCATTACAAGGATTTACAGATCCCTTAGCAAAGATGGAATTCATTGAAAATCTGCTTGTGGAAGCAGAAAATTATGGATCCAGTGGCGAATGGCCTATCCAGAAGAGTACCAACTGCTGATGGCCAACGCAGATGGAACCGGAGGAACACAAAATATCCTCTCACAGCTAAGGACAATCTTCATACTAGAAAACCCATTCCAGGGTTCAACAACGGCGCAAGAAGAAGCTTACAGAGACCTTGAAAGGTTATCCTGCACGAACCTCAAGTATATTATTCAATTCTTAAACGATTATATGAGGCTTGCATCCAAGACAGGAAGGCTGTTCATAGGCCCAGAACTCTCCGAAAAGCTATGGTCCAAAATGCCTGGAGAGCTAGGGAAAAGAATCAAGGAGGCGTTTGAAGCAAAATACAGGGGAAACACTATAGGAGTAATCCCAAGGATACTCTTCTCCTACAATACCTGGAAGCAGAATGCAAGGACGCTGCATTCAGAAGAGCATTAAAAGATTTATCATTCTGCAGCGAAATCCCTATCCCAGGATATTACAATAAGCCTGAAAGGAGGTATGGGGTAAGAAGGTCAACAACCTACAAGGGTAAACCCCACTCATCCCACGCCAGAATTGAGAAAAGAAAACACTTGATAAGGAACAAGAAATGCAAGTGCTACCTATGCGGGGAAGAAGGGCACTTCGCAAGAGAATGCCCTAATGACCGTAAAAATATCAAAAGAGTCGCTATGTTTGAGCAACTGGACATCCCAGATGACTACGAAATACTATCAGTACAAGAAGGGGAAAACCAGAGCGACGCAATCTATTCAATTTCGAAGGAGATGACATAGAAGACCTACAGCATGGTATTCACTCCTTCACTCAAAAAATTTTTGTACTAACAGAAGATAGTAGAACTTGGTGGATAGGACCCGAGTCAGGATACCGGGCAAGGATACAAGTTTCCCAAGCACAAGCCGAATGCAGACACATATGGGAAATCAACACCGAGCTGCCACCCAGTCTGGAAAGGTGTAAGTGCTGCAAAAGAGCATCACAAAGGAAGCACAGGAGGCATTGTCCCTTGTGCAAAATCACTTCATGCGGAATGTGCAGTATGTACTATTTTAACAAAAGAACTCCCGTCATGATGGAAGAACCCCCAAGGTATGAGCCCAGAAACTTGCTTCAGCAACAACAGGATTTCATTAATCATTGTGAAGCAGAGATAAGGAGGCTCAAGATGGCTGTAGAATCCGAACAACAAAAGACTAGAGAGCTAGAAGAAATGTACGTCCAGTCCATAGCCACAGCCCAAGAAAACCTCCGTCTACAAAACGAGTTACTAGAGCTAAAGGAAAAATACGACAAGCTGGAAACAGAAGCAATGGAAGTGGACAGACTAAGACTAGAGAAGGCTGATCTTTTGAAGGAAATACAAAGGTTAAAGGAAAGGGAAATGGAAGAAAGTGAGGAAGCCTTCGTCCTACTGGAAGAAGAAACTCAGAAAATCCTGTCCATGGAAACAAAGGAAACAAGTGGATCAAGAAGATCCAAGAATATACTCTTTAACTTGAAGGTACAAATTGAAATATTGAATATTCCCCCTTTTGAAGTCAATGTCATACTAGATACAGGTGCAACTACTTGCTGCATAGACGAAAAAGCTGTACCAGATGTCGCGATGGAAGAAAACCCCTACATAGTATATTTCAGCGGGAGGCAAAATGACTATTGGGGATAACACCTTCAGGATCCCTTACACTTATGCATTTACAATGAGGCTTGGGGATGACATCCAGATGATAATCAGATGCAATTTCATAAGGGCAATGCAAGGAGGAGTAAGGATAGAAGGTAACATAGTCACTTTCTATAAGAACCTTACTACAGTCAACACACTACCCTACATCCCAGCTGCAGCAGCCATAGAGGAATTGGATCTCGAAGAAGATGACTACATCCAGATCCAGGAGGCAGTGTACTTCTCAGCAGAGGCCCAACAGTGCGACAGTACCATTAGGGCAAAATTTGGGGGCCTACTAGATCAACTAAAAGCCCAAGGATACATAGGAGAGGACCCCCTTAAGCACTGGAAAAAAAACAAGATCCAGTGCAAACTAGAAATCAAAAACCCTGATTTCACAATAGAAGACAAGCCCCTGAAACACCTCACACCACAGGCCAAGGAAGCATTTTCAAAACATATAAGGGCCCTACTAGAAATAGGTGTGATAAGGCCCAGCAAGAGCAGGCACCGAACGACGGCCATAATTGTCAACTCAGGAACAACTGTTGATCCAACAACTGGAATAGAAAATAAGGGTAAAGAAAGGATGGTTTTTAATTACAAAAGGCTGAATGACATTACGGAGAAAGACCAGTATAGCCTTCCTGGAATCAACACCATCCTAAAAAAGGTCAGCAATAACAAAGTATATTCGAAATTTGACCTAAAGTCTGGTTTCCATCAGGTTGCTATGCACCCAGATTCAATTGAATGGACTGCCTTTTGGGTTCCTGATGGACTATATGAATGGCTTGCTATGCCATTCGGGCTAAAGAATGCACCAGCAATATTCCAGAGAAAGATGGATGAATGCTTCAAGGGCACAGAAGAATATATAGCAGTATACATTGATGATATCCTGGTCTTCTCTGAAAATGAAAGCGACCATGCCCGACACTTGGCCCAAATGGTAAAAATCTGCCAGAAAAATGGCCTGGTATTAAGCCCATCAAAGATGAAGATAGCAGTCAAGGAAATAGAATTCCTCGGAGCAATATTGGGGAATTTAAAAATCAAACTACAACCCCATATCATTAAGAAAATCACGGAGTATCAAAAGGAAGATCTCACTACCAAAAAGGGGCTCAGGTCATGGTTAGGAATACTCAACTACGCCCGAAACTATATACCTAACTTGGGCAGACTGCTTGGCCCACTCTACACAAAGACCAGCCCAACTGGAGAAAGAAGGCTTAATGAGCAGGATTGGAAGCTCATCAGAAACATCAAAAACCTTGTTAAGAACCTCCCAGATCTGGAGGTACCTCCTGAAGGAAGTTTTATCGTCCTCGAAACTGACGGATGTATGGAAGGATGGGGCGGGGTATGCAAATGGAAAAAACATAAAAATGACCCCCGAAACACTGAGAAGGTCTGTGCATATGCCAGCGGAAAATTTAGTCCCATCAAGTCCACTATTGATGCAGAGATGCATGCTGTCATGAAGACTCTAGAGTCCTTAAAAATATATTTTCTGGATAAAAAGGAGATCATTATCAGGACAGACTGTCAGGCAATTATCAGCTTCTTCAACAAGTCTGCCCAGAACAAACCCTCCAGAGTACGGTGGATGGCTTTCGTAGACTATATAACAGGAAGCGGCGTAGAGATAAAATTCGAGCACATCGAAGGAGCAAGTAATATCCTAGCCGATTCTTTATCTAGACTAATAAATATTTTAGTTTCAGGATGGCCAAACGAGCAAGTACTTTTACTACTGGAAGCCACTCAGGAAGTTCAAATAAACCCAAACCCGAAGGCAACGGCATGTCTCAATCGACTGTTGAAGACCCTGTCCAATAGTACCAACAGAAACTGGATGAGCTCAGATCAGGGATGCAGAGAGGAATCCCTCTCAGCAAGATCGAAGCCACCGAAGGAGAGCTCAAAGCCATTCAGAAGGAGGCTGCCCAACAAGCCTGTAAAGCGCTATGTTGCCTCCACGACATCCACTCAGCAAAAGCAAGAGAGTACCAGAGGAGGAGTGGAGGAAGGGACAATTGGTATAGAGACTGGCTGCCAACTATCCTCCAGCAACAACAATAGCTGGAAAGGGCGCTAGCACTCACTGAAGATTCCGCCCAAAGGATAAATAGTTTCTGCCTTTGAGAAAAGGCAAGTACCTCTCTTTGCACTGAGCCTCGGGGAACCGTGCATAGATTGGAATTTAGTGTCGGCGCCTTTTGCGCCTCTGGTTCTAATAGTTTCTGCCTTTGAGAAAAGGCGAGTACCTCTCTTTGCACTGAGCCTCGGGGAGCCGTGCATAGATTGGAACCTAGTGTCGGCGCCTTTTGCGCCCCCGGTTTTAATAAAAATCACCGGCACCTGCAGTTTTGCGCCCGTGGGTTTTAGGAAGAGGCAAAATAGAAAACAAGGAAAGGACGTCGATGGGGGCCAATGACCACCCGATCCTCTCTCTGTTTCTCTATATAAGCCTTAGTTCAGCTCATTGCAGAACAGGCAGAAAACATCTGAAGTTCTACTTTGAGTCCCAAGAGCAAGGTCAGAGTCTGTAAGTTTCTTTCTAGTTCTTATTACCTATCTCTGAAATTGTTTTCTTGAAGTCCGCATGCACTAATGGTATCAGAGCATGGTCACAGATTTCTGGATATAGTTTCTTCGTATGCTATTTTGATATAGTTTCCTACCAAACCGTTTTGATATTTAGCTAAAATTGTTGGATAATAACATCTCTTGCAATCCAAAACCTTTGAGGAGCCCGAGGAAGGCAACAAGGCCAGGGTGCCATAGTAAGACCTTTGACGCAAGCTTCCAAGGTTAAGGGAGTAAGAAGATCTAAAACTATGCACTTTTAGCTTATGTCTAAACTTTGGGAAGAAGCTATTCAAAAGTGGTATACAGATTCTCATACCTCTCATCTTGACTATTTGAATCTAGCCGAAACCACAAAACCCACTAGGAAAGAACTAGCCCACAATATCTCTATCATTTATGATAGAACTTGTTTATCAAGTCGAGTAAATCTGAGAAACTTTAAACTCCTGCTTGAAGAAAACCATAATCTTGAACAAAGAATTAAGAAACTTGAATCTTCTGTAAAAATCTTAAATTCTTTTGAGCTTGAACGCACGATTGTTTAATTTTTGTTTCTACTAGAATAACAATATCACATGCAGCAGACTTGATTATTCTGTTGAGCTCCTGACATTTCTCAGGCTTATTAAGTCCACGAACATTCTAGCATGTTATTTTCATCAGTAATAAACAAATGGAAAAGGTTGTAAGGTATTCATCCTATGACTTTAGATGGACTGTACCATCCTTTTTCTTATCCTTTGGTTTTGTATTTTCCTCCCGTATAATATCCTTACCTTTTATGGCTTTATTCCTGTATTTATCCACTTCATCTACAGCTTGCAGATGTTTAAACTTTAAAATACCTTGAATCATGTGGTCTTGATTGGTAGGGTTTGTTGAAGCATGATAAGATTGTTGCAGCACAATATCCTGGTTAGTACTTGTTGGTCATATATACTGACAGTCATTTGCAATGTTAGTCAGATCATTCCATAGTATATTTCTTTCTTGTATACTATTTGAAGCATATATACTAAAATTAAATTGACAGCCATTCTTTTTGTCCTCCACCTTTAGATGAATGAATTGATCAGTAGCAGAAATAATCCAAGCATTAATAAAGTTAGGATGCCATAAGACCCATATTCTACCAAATGTTTCACTAGAGTCATTGGTAAACAATTCTGCGTTCGGCCATATTAAGTTCTTTTGAGCGAGAATGAGCTATTTTTTTAATTTTTGTTTCCACAAAAATTAAACTACTGCGCCGCCCCAGCTGGAATGCACTACCTTTACTTAGGCGGCAAGAAAAAGCTTTTTGGACTAAGCCTCGGGGAGCCATCCAATAAGCGTCCAATAAGTACACAGCAGCTGGAGGGCACTATGGCGTCGCCCCAGCTGGAAGGCACTACCTTAGCTTACAAGAAAAGTTTAGAGCTAGGAGTCAGTAATTGTACTTAGGGGGTATAAAGAAGGAAAATGTAAGAATGCGATGGGGCCCAATAAAGAGCACCCGGTTCTTACAATCCCTCTATATAAACCCATAGGAAGCTCTTGCTAGACATCAGGCGAACACTGAAGTTCTACTTGAGTCAGTCCTAAATTTCTCAAAGAAAACTTAAGCTGAACACTGAAGATCTGCTCGAGAAGTTTGAAGTTGGATAGTCAGTCTCTGGTTCTCTGTAAGCAATTTTTCTTCAATTGTTAGTTCTTTTCGTATTATAAACGTTTTCGCTTACCTGTAGAAACCTGGTATCAGAGCTTTGTTCATTCCTACAACTAATTCCTGCTTTGAAAGACTTTTGCCAAGAAGCTTGAGGAATCGTGAACCGACTATTCTTTCTGTTCTAAGTGTGAAACTTGCTAATAGACATAAGGTGTCAAAAGGGCAAGGAGACCCGCAAATACACTGAAAAGGTAAGGCAATTAAGCATAAAGAACAGAGTAGAAAAGAAGAGTTAGTTGGCTAAAGGTTTCGAGGTGAATGTCTGATAAATGGGAAGAAGCAATACAACAATGGTACACTAGTTCTCATACTTCTAAACTTGATTATCTTGATCTAGCGGAAACTATAAATCCAACCCGAAAGGAATTAGCTCATAACATCTCAGTTGTCTATGATAGAACTTGTTTATCTAGTAGAGTGAGTTTAAAGAACTTCAAATTAATTTTGGAAAAACTTCGAAATCTAGAGATCGAAGTAAAAAGAGTGGGAGACTCTAATAAAATACTTACTGAGTTATTTCTAGAAAGTGGTCCACTATCAAAACAAGAAATACATGATCTGGTAATAAAGGTTGCCAGACAACCAAAAATAGCCGAAAAGGAGGCGCAAAGACTATCACAGGATCTTGATCGGAAGCTGCAAAGGAGCATCTACTCTCAAAAATTGAGAAACAGATTTTTGGATGAGTTACACGCTCTCCAAAAACACTGAGTCATACAAGGAAGCCCTCAGAGCAACTAAGGC
This sequence comes from Musa balbisiana, assembly GCA_004837865.1. NCBI lineage: Eukaryota > Viridiplantae > Streptophyta > Magnoliopsida > Zingiberales > Musaceae > Musa > Musa balbisiana. The sequence continues at coordinate 153,001 of PYDT01000150.1, forward strand.
AATTGACGCCCCTTCACTAGGTTTTCTGAAACCAAGTTATTATCCAGGAACTTTGAGCCATCAATCGGCAGTTATCAAGTAGCACAACGTTCAGATACAACTCTTAGTACAGATCGCCGAGGATCTCAAAGACATATGCTCCGAGCTACAAGCCATAAAGGAGCTACAACAAACAAAGGCAGGATCGTCCCAAGCAATTCCGGACGACCTCATCACCAAACTATCGAACCTCAGTCTGGGTCCTTCAGAAAAACCCAAAGAAGCAAAAGGAAGGATTTTAATATTCAAAGACCCAATCCAAATCCTTAAAGAGGTAAAACAATGACGTCCAGGACGCAGACACAGGAAGCAACAACGTCCGCTCCTCTAGTAGAGGCCAAAGGCGTATGTTCAACACTCGTCAAGTTGCAAGGCAAGTTGGGCAAAGGATATTCGGAGGATCAAACCCAAATCAGCAGATCCTCGAGCAACAGATTGACCCTCAGGCACAACTGAGGCTGTCAATGCGAGAGAGGGCAGCCATAGCCCCTGCCGAAGCACTGTACCGATCCAGGAGAGATGACGCCCATCATCGGGTATACATGCACAGATCAGAAACCATAACAAGGTAGAAAGGTTAGAATCTCGAAAGTTTCACAGATTCAAATCATTACGTCTAAACAGGAGACATATCAAATGCAAGACTAGAACAATTCAAAGTTTTCATATTCAAGGCAAATGCGGAGATAAAATTACAATAAGGAAAGATCATGACACTTGCAATAGGAATAATCGGAACACTTGCAATAAAAAGGATCCAAACAATGGAAAAGATTGAAACACTTGCCTTTCATAAATTTTGATCCGAAGATCCGAAGGTGTACGCCCGAATCCTTTTTCTACTTTTTCCTTCGTGTCCGCTTCTTGTTTTGTTTTAAGCAACTATCTTCTTTTTCCCAATCGCAGTTGCCATGCCATAGTCACAACTGCAGCTACAGCCACGGTCGCAATCGCAGCCGCAGCCACCGCCGCAGCCCATTTCACTGCGCTACTTCCTATCTCCCTTCTCTCATTTTTTTTTCTTCCCCAAACACAACTGCCGCAGCCACTGCCACTGCTGCAACCACTATCGCTGTTGCTGCCACACGCTGCCGTAGTTGCCGCAGCCACACCGCTACCGCAGTTGCCGCAGCCACGCTGCTGCCGCAACCGCACCGCTAATGCTGCCGCAGCCACAATCGTAGCTGCAGCCGCCGCCGCTGCCATTGCCACAGTTGCAACAGTTGGGAAACAGAGACCGTGGGAGGCGGTGGGATAAGACCGAGCTTTTCGGTTTTTCTTTTGTTTTTTCTTTTTTGCAACTTAACAATTTAGTCGTTGAAATTTTTATATTTACCTATATATCCTTCGATTTACAATAAATCAATAAATTTCAAAAGTGAGGGATATTATACTCTCCCCCCCTTAAAAGAAAATTTAGTCCTCTAAATTGGTTATACCTCAATCGATGACAAGATAATGATATGTTTTATTCATTTTCTTCTTCATCCCCCAAATAGTTTTATCAATAGAATACAATTCAATTACACCCTCATCCAAGAGTGATTAAAAATATCCTCCTCCTTGATCTTCAATAAATGGTAACCCGATTTTCGATCAATCTTGGAAAGTACTTATGCACTGTTTAATTGATTAAACAAGTTGTTACTTAAGAGGATACTCAGTTTTTTTTTTTTTGGTCACCTGATTCAATTGTCTATAATTAATGTAAAGGCTCAATGTTCCATCCACCTTTTTAACTAATACTGGAGCATTCCATGATGAAATATTAAGCCAAATAAAATCTTTATTTAATAGTCATTTTATTTGCTTTTCCAATTCCACTTACTCGAATGATGTCAATTTGTAGAGAGGCTTAGATATTGGGATTGTTCCAAAGACCAAATCAAAAGCAAAGTCATGTCTGGAGGTAATCCGGGCAAGTCATCCAAGGATACATTAGGCAAGGAGGTAAATCATGTCCAATACTCTCAAAATAAAAGATGGGCTGATCTAACATGCAAAAAGTGATCATTTGTTATATAACAATCCATACTGGTATGATATGAAGATAGCCAATCCATACCAAGTATAATATTCAAACTCTAAATCTCTAGGAGAACTAAATCAGCAAAAAGTTCAAGTTCTCCAATAAAAATCAGACAGAAGGACCAAATTCAAGTTCGTTATCAAAGAATCTCCAAGGATCGTATTTACATATAGCACATAATGCAGTGGTCTAGGTTGAATACCCAAGTGATAAGCAATATATTACGAATCAAATCGTAGATGAGACCCATGGTTAAACAAATATTTGCATTCTTTCATAAACATGAATAATACCTTCGACCACTAATTCAGAAGTTTTAGAACCATATTCAGTGATAGCATTGACATGGGAGTGTCTAATTTGCTACAATCTGTTCATATGGACGATGCTGATAATATGATTTTTTTTAGCCAACAATATTGCCCCATAATCTTCAACTCAGTCAACTCAGATAAGATAGCTCATCAGCATATTCCCTGCACAAAAGTAAAGCTGTCTCATAGTACTTTTCTTCATGGCTAAGGAATACATTAAAGGAGGTGGTTGACAGCTGTGAAGGACTTAATTTCGATTAAAGGAGGTGGTTGGCAGCTGTAAAGGACTTAATTTCGAAATTCCCTATGCATGAAGGGTTGTTTCATGCACTGGTATTTATTTTCATGTTTAGGGCTTTGAAAGGGCTTTTAGAACACTGAGAATATTGGAGAAGCTCTCTTGAAGTGCTCTTTTGAACTCTGTATCTCTTGGATGCATCCTTGAGTGGTGAGTCTTTTGCTTTCAGTTCTGTATCCTTGTTTATTGTCATTAGGGTGGTGATCTTTCTGTATCCCTTTTGATTTTAAACTGGGTGGTGAGCTATTTTTCATTTTATCAAAGTTTTATCAAGAATTAATTCCTTGTCTCCTATGACATTTTCTATCTGAACAACTATTCTATCGGTTTTTCTTTCAAAATCTATTCTGTATTTTTACCCTCCCCGGTATCAGTTTGGTATCAGAGCTAAAAGCTAGAGATCATGGCAAGGTGGAATGGAAAAGATGTAGTTGGTGAAGGTAGTGACCATGAAGATGATGCTGAGTCGTTCAGATTGCAGCTACGAAAATTGCTGCGTAGTCTACAAGAAAAAAATGAAATAATCGACGAACTTCAAAGTAGACACAACCAGCATGAAAATGACATTCGAGAGTTTACTTCTGATGATGATATACCTCATCTTCCAAGAGAGTCGAGAAGATGTCGGAGAAGAAATGAAGTCCAAGACGAGTGGCAGAATAAATATAACCCCAGATTAGATATTCCAGAATTTGAAGGTAAAATAAATGTTGATGATTTTATCGATTGGCTTAATACAGTAGAAAGAATTTTTGATTTTCATGAACCACCAGAACAAAAGAAGGTCAAACTTATGGCACTCAAACTTAGACGGAATGCATCTTTTTGGTGGAAAAATCTGAAGAAACAAAGAGAACGTGAGGGGAAGAGTAAGATCGTTACATGGGAGAAAATGAAAATGGAGCTGAAGAGAAAATATTTACTTCATAATTATAGGCAAGAGATCTTTCTCAAAATACATGATTTCAAGCAAAAAGATCTTAGTGTGGAGGAGTACACTGCAGAATTCGATAATTTGATGTTGAAAGGAGAGCTTGTGGAACCGGGAAAGCAAACAATCGCAAGATACCTAGGAGGTCTGAACTATGAGATTGCTAAAATTGTTCAACTACAGCCATATTGGTCTTTAAATTATGTGAGCAAGCTGGCATTAAAAGTTAAAAAGCAACAGAAGTTTGAAAAGAGTGTTCGGTATGGCTCAAAAGAAGGCTAAGAGCAGGAAGTTCCAAGCCTACTGTCCAAAGCAAGGTGATAACGAAGGTACAAGAAAAGGGTGAAGAATCTGTTGGCAACAAAAAAACACCTAATTCTTCTATCCCAAGTGGCCGAAAATGCTTCAAATGTCATGGTTTTGGGCATATTGCTTCAGATTGTCCAAATAGGAGGATTGTAACTTTGGTTGAAGATCATAGTGATGGAGGAGAGGATGAAGCTGAGGACGAACCAAAATACGATGATGATGAGGAAGAGATTACTTATGCTGATCATGGTTTGTCTATTGTATTGCAACGTAGTTTACAAGTGTCCTATGTGGCCGACGATGAAAGTTGGGTGAGAAAAAATGTGTTTCACATTAAATGCACTTCTCTTGGCAAGGTGTGCTTGGTGATCATCGATAGCGGCAGCTTTGAGAATGTAGTATCTTTGGAGATAGTGCAGAAGCTAAAGTTGGACACCATCCCTCATCCTCATCCATACCAATTATGTTGGCTACAGAAAGGAAATGACATCAATGTAACTAAAAGATGTTTAGTTTCATTTTCTATTGGCAAGTATTATAAAGATGAAGTATGGTGTGATGTTGCTCCTATGGATGCTTGTCATTTGCTATTGGGAAGACCTTGGCATTATGATAGAAGGGTGTTGTATGACGGCTACAAACATACTTATTCTTTTAAGGTGAATGAAAAGAAGATTATCTTAGCTCCATTACAACCATCCGAAATCAGTGCACCAAAGAAGAAAGTTAGCGCTTTTATATCCTATGGTGAATGCAAAGGTGAATTAGACAAGGGTGATCAAATTATGGCTCTAGTAGTAGTAGAGGAAAATGAACAACACAAGGAGACACCAGCAATCATGAAACAAATCCTAGAAGAATTTGAAGATGTTATACCATAAGAGATTCCACATGGCCTTCCACCCTTGAGAGACATCCAACATCACATTGATCTCATTCCAGGGGCTGTTCTACCTAATAAGGCAACATATATATAGAATGAGTCTCAAGGAGCATGAAGAACTTCAAAGGCAAGTTGATGAATTGGTGAAAAAAGGGTTAATTCGGGAGAGCATGAGTCTTTGGTGAAAGAAGGATGGTTCTTAGAGAATGTGCATGGACAGTCGCACCAGCAACAAAATCACAGTGGACTATCGCTTTCCTATTCCAAGGTTAGATGATTTACTTGATCAATTGTGTGGTGCTTATATTTTCTCTAAAATTGATTTGAGGAGTGGCTATCACCAAATAAGAATGAGGCCCGGAGATGAGTGAAAAACAATATTTAAAACTAGAGAAGGATTATATGAATAGTTGGTTATGCCATTTGGGCTATCTAATGCTCCGAGCACCTTCATGAGATTTATGAATCACATACTTAAGCCATGCATTGGAATATTTGTTGTAGTTTATTTTGATAATATATTGGTGTACAGCAATAGCAAAGAGGAGCATATGAATCATCTGAAAGAGATCTTTCTTATTTTGAGGCAGCAAAAGCTTTATGCTAATCTAAAGAAATGTGATTTTTTTACTTCTAGTGTGGTGTTTTTGGGGTATGTTATTTCAAAAGATGGAATCATGATGGATCAAAGTAAGGTAGAGGCTATTATCAATTGGCCGACACCTGCTTCATTGCATGATGTGAGGAGTTTCCATGGCTTAACTTCGTTTATAGAAGATTTATCAAGGGTTTCAGCTCTATTGTCGCTCCAATCACCGAATGTCTGAAATGTGATAAATTCAAATGGACTAGTGAAGCTAATGATGCTTTTGAGCTTTTAAAAAGAAAGGTGACCAAAGCTCCTATCTTAGTTCTACCAAATTTTGACAATGTGTTTGAAGTTGAATGTGATGTATCTAATATGGGAATTGGTGCTGTTTTGAGTCAAGACGGAAAGCCCATTGCATTTTTAGTGAAAAGCTGAATGATACAAGAAAGAAATACTCTACTTATGATAAGGAGTTTTATGCGATTTATCGAGTTTTGTCTCATTGGAGTCAATATCTTCTTGCCAAGCCATTTGTTCTATATTCTGATCATGAGGCATTAAAGTTCATTAATCACCAACACAAACTAAACAAGAGGCATGCAGCTTGGGTGGAGTTTTTACAATCTTACAACTTTACAATCAAGCACAAATCTGGTGTTCAAAATGTAGTTGCTGACGCATTGAGCAGAAAACATTCTTTATTATCAGCAATGGAAGTCAAAGTGATTGGATTTGAAACATTCAAAGATCTCTATGAGAATGATGTGGATTTCGGCTCAATATGGCAGAATTGTAAATCAGGTTCCTTTCAATAATTTTTTATCTTTGATGGTTTTCTTTTTCGAGCTAATGCTTTGTGTGTTCCATCTTGTTCTTTGAGACAAGTAATTCTAGCTGAAGCTCATGGTGGTGTTTTGGGAGGACATTTCGGTAGGGACAAGACTCTAGCTCTTGTTCAATCAAATTTCTACTGGCCTAAAATGTTCAGAGATGTGGATAGACATGTGAAGCGATGCCGATTATGTCATTTGGCAAAAACAAGAAGTCAAAATTCTGGTTTGTACACTCCATTGCCAATGCCAAATGCTCCATGGGAGGATGTGAGTCTTGATTTCGTTTTGGGATTGCCAAGAACTCAAAGGAACAAGAATTCTATCATGGTTGTTGTTGACAGATTTTTAAAAATGTCTCACTTTGTTCCATGCAATAAATCAAATGATGCATCTCATATTGCTGATTTATATTTTAAGGAGATTGTTAAATTGCATGGTATTCCAAGAACTATGATTTCTGATCGAGATTCAAAATTTGTAAGTCATTTTTGGAGAACTCTTTGGAGGAAGCTGGGTACTTCTTTGAATTTCAGTAGCTCGCATCATCCACAAACCGATGGGTAAACTGAGGTAACAAACAGAAGCTTGGGAAATTTGCTTAGAAGCTATGTTGGCAAGAATATTAAGCAATGGGACCTCATTCTTCCATAAATTGAATTTGCCTATAATCGTTCTATGCATCATAGTATTGGTAAGAGTCCTTTTGAGGTAGTTTATGGTGCTAATCCGGCTGGTCCTTTGAACTTAATCCCTCATTCTACAACAAAGCAATTTAGTGGAGATGCTGATGAAAGAGCTAAGCAGATAAAGAAGCTGCATGAGGGTGTGAAAGCAACCATTGAGAAGCAAAATGAGAGATACATGTGTTAGGACTCCAGCTAGGAGAGTCCTAATTGATTGGGGCATTCATGTAAAACCTACCTAAGCCGACCCTTATTAAAGAGGTGAAGAGGCCGGCTAGGGTTTGGAGATTATTTCTTAAAGAAGAATTAGGAGTTGTAAAGGAATAGGAGTCTTGAGTAGGAGTCCTATTAGGAGTCTTGAGTAGAAGTCTTAATTGAGTAAGAGTCTTGGGTATGAGTCCTATTAGGAGTTAGGGTTTAGAAACCCTATAAATAGTCATGTATTCATCCTCTTTTGATAGGCAATAGATGAATCTTTTCTGCAGCCTTTGAGCAGCAACTTGAAGGAAGGAACCCCTATAGAGTTCCAAGAGGCTGATCCCCTAAAGAGATCAACCCCAAGCTTAGAATCTGCAAGGGTTCTAACACTTGGTATCAGAGCAGCGTTCTTGGCATCTCGCTGTCCTTCCACAGTCATCCATCATCTCTCCACAGCCGCCCAAAGCAATTCCCACAATTGTTTAAAAGATCGTCGCTAAATTCCACCATCATCTCCACCACCGCAGATCATCCTTTGATCTCCCCGTGAATTGCAACAGGTTCTGGTTTCCTACCTTACTGCTGCTGCAATTTAGTTATCCTTATTCAAAAATCCAAAAAAAAAAATTGTTCCTATATTGCTGCATAAACTTTTCGTCGTAAAGTTTTCATCTCTACGACGAAAGATACATTGCAAAATTCTAACCGCATAACACAGTCTATATGATCTTGCTACTGCGTTTTTTCTATTCAAATCTCTACGAAATTTTTATGACATATTTGACACTTCCTAAAGGCAGATTTCTCTTTGGTTTTGTTAAAAAATTCCTAATATAAACCATTGATCTTTTACGTCTAATCTGCTATACTTAAAAATCTGCACTATAAAATTTCAGCCACATAGCATAGTTTGTTTGATCTTGCTACTGCATTTTTTCTATCAAAATGTCTATGAAATTTTTATGATAGATTTGATACTTCCTAATAGAGGATTTCCTTTTGGTTTTATCAAAAAATTCTCAATATAAACCACTAGTCTTTTACGTCCAATCTGCTATACTTGAAAATCTGTGCTGCAGAAAATTTCAGCCGCATATTATTGCCTTAACAGATCTATTTGTAATCTTTTTTGAACGAAATTTCTTATACACTTTATAGATCATCTTGGCTTCCATCTAAGATTGATCTATTGAGGAATTCATCTCTAAAAATAATTTTGTTTTGCTGCAAATTTTCATCACAAACCGCTGAAATTTTTCGACGAGAATTCTGCTATCGCAACTTACACCAATTTCCTTACTGTTATACTGCCAAAATTTTCTTGATTAAATTGGACATTCTTGCTGCCATATAAACTGAGATTTTGCTGTCAATTCCCACCTCAAATCTCTCAAGTTTTTGATGAAAATTTCATCGAGAATCCGCTATTTCTTCGACGACAATTCTGCTCTTACAAGATAACACAATTCTGCGGCAAACTTCCACTGATTTCTATCGAACCTTTGCTGCCATCTACCATAGATCTAAAACCTTCATCCATAGCCCTAAAACTCCACCAAACCACACCCTCAAACTGTACCCAAAACTGCCATAAAACAAGCCTAAACCGCAGCCTACATCCACCAATCCACCAACCCTTTTGACCATCACTTCTCTCAACCTATACTTGCCTTTAACTCGACAACAAAAGAGAGATCTTAACATTACAGATTTGGAGGCATATTCTATGGCATCTAAGGAGGCAATCAATGCTAAATTTGAAGCCTTGGAGGCGCGAATGGAGGATAAGATTCGGACTCTCTTTACCAAACTCAGTTTGGGCCGACCACCAAGCCCGAAGAAATCATATCAAGGAGAGAGCTCTAACCAATCACACCAAGCCCAAAGAGATGACTTCCAAGAGAGGGGAGGCTCTATAATTGATCCCAACTATCCATGCATGAGGGTGGACTTCCCTAGATGGGAAGAAGGAGACCCGATTGGTTGGATCTCGCGCGCGGAGCGATATTTTCGGTACCACAAAACTGCGGATGCATCTATGGTGGAAATTGCAGCTATACATCTTAAAGGGGATGCCATACAGTGGTTTGACTGGTTTAAATATACTCATGGAGTCCTCTCATGGTGACAATTCAAAGAAGGACTATTGATCCGGTTCGGACCAACCGATTACGAGAATATTGACGAACAACTAGCAAAGATCCGACAAACCTCTACCATTCAGGAGTACCAAACTAGGTTTGAAAGGTTATCTAATCAAACTTGTGATTGGTCTCAAAAACAGCTATTGGGGACCTTCATTGAGGGCTTGAAGCCGGAGATCCGGGGAGAAGTTAAAGCACGACAACCGTACACCTTATGGCAGCCATCTCTTTCGCAC
>PYDT01001314.1:0-12500 GCA_004837865.1 Musa balbisiana
CACTAAATAAACACTCAAAAAAAGTACATGCTCGAACATCATTGATACTCCTTTCAATCTCGATTCATTTCACTATGACAATTCAGCGGGATTCGAGTTTTTATTTATTTAGAACTTCTAATTCTAAAACTTTTTATTCTTTTAAAATTCTAATTATTTATTATTGTCGAGCCAATAGTACTTGCACCTATCAAGGAACTAAAAGAATTATAGAAATAGTTCAAAGGGAAGATAAAAATCTGTCGATAAATGAATCCCAATTTGTTGAACGTTACTTATTAGGTCCTGTTCTATAATCTGGTTTGATCTTGTAGTCCAAATAATTCCGTACCCTGACTTATCTGTTATATAGAGATTATGAAAAATAATCGTGTACAAACCATGAAGTGACTCCATCTCCAATGGTCCAAAATACGAATCATTGGAATATTCTGAACCATTCATGAACATTGACCGCAATATGAGTAGACTTTACGGCTCCCACATAATAATTAGCTGTTGGCGCAGCTACAAAAAAAGAGTTCGATGGAATGTAGATAAGATATACAAACAAGAACCAATCCCACGAAAAAGCGATAAAAGGTTTGTATTACATACTACCCCCAGACCCCCTAGTAAAGGAACTGACCCCAGAAATGCTACAAGAATATCATGTTTGGTCCAGTAAATCCATTATGTATAATATGTAACAAAAAAATATAAGTCAAATCATGACCTTACTAAATGGTCCAGGAAAGGAAAAGGTTACCCCATTTTTTATTGTATATGATATGTTCCTATTTATTGTATAGATATGTTCCTAATTGAATTAATCTTAATATGGATTAATTTTATATTAATTTTATATATGGATATTAATCATTTTATATATAGATTATATATAGATATTAATTTTATATATAGATATAATATTAATAATATTAATTTTATATATAGATATAATTATTTATTATGGCCAATCCTACTTACTTTTTATCCCAAGAAAAAGAATAAAAAAGTAGTTGAAATTGTATATTTCGAAATTTCCCGGAGAAATATATTATTCAGTTTTAAATCAAAGAGGGTTCTCACCAATCTATAGTTACTAATTATTATTTGTAGTTACTGACCCACTTATTATTTAATAATTATTTGTAGTTACTGACCAATTATTCTTTATAATTATTTGTTAGTTTACTGACCAACCAAATAAAAAAGCTTTGAGTCTTGATATCAAACAAATCGTTAGTATCGGTAAATCGTTTGAATCAAAGGGGTTTTATCTTTATCTATTTTGAGTTTGAGTCGAATTCATAACTGTTGAATTGTGTATCTCCAATTACTGACATGGTAACCGACTCAAAGCAATTTGATTATAATTCAATTCGTGACGATCTATTAGACAGCTCATATTCTTCATTCTGATAACAGTTTGTTGGACCATACGCGACACAGGTACCACACATATACAGACCCCCGAAATCAATACTATATTAAGCAAATTGTTTCTTTTCATCTCTCTTTCCAATTCCATCAACAACAGGTAGATCTAATGGGCATCACACCACACATACTTCGTCAAGCATACATTTATCAAATTCAAGTGCATTCGCCACCACTAAACGCTCTGATGTAATTGATTTCTCATAAATATTGAATAGTTACAGGTAAACGTTTTGTGGGGATAAGGTATTATGAAACTTTGACCAATATACCTTTCAGCTCGTTTGTTTGTTGACCATAATTCATGAACCCAGTTACCATGGGAAACATATTGTAGTTTCCATAAATAATTGCTGTTTCTTCCTTTTTGAAAAAAGGTCTGAATCTGAATAATCGGTATCGTAGTCCTGTTATTTATCTAGTGAAACAATTGGAAGGTTGTCAAACGAGATTACCCCAAAGAATAGGTAAAAGAAATTTCATCCAACTTTTAATAAGCTGGTCCATTCTCATCCTAGGTAAAGTCCAGCTGTTGTGATGAAGACAGAAACAAAGTAAGCTTTACTATGTATAAAGGTAACCAATTGTCCATTCCAAATACCTCCACTATTTTTTTTCTTCCGAAAAAAAGCTCATGAAATGGTATGTACGGAATGATAATTCCCACCCACCTAAGTACAGAACGGTCGAAATAAACAGCAGCTAAGATTTAGTAAGAACAGATAAAATAAACCAATCTGATACCTTAAATTCTGTTTGATAACCTGCTAACTAATTCCTCCTCCGCTTCTGGTAAATCACAGGGCAATCCTCACATTCAGCTAGAGAAGAAATTATGAAACTAAAATCCTATGGCTGAGCCATAGATGTCCACCCCCAAAAGCCATATTTGGACTGTGCTTCAACTATATCAACTGTACTTGAACTGTTAATAATATAGTCGATATAACATTACTGTTTCCATCGCTAGTCAAAACCGTCATGAGACCTCAGCTTCATAGGCTCCTCTATGTCCCAATTAATGTAAGGACCCGGTTCGCTATTTCACCCTTTCTTTTGGGGTAACTAGAATAAAGATTATCAATAGTCCAAATTAAACCATGGAATTCCTTTTGCTATGAATAAAAAAAGTGCTTCGGAATTAATCTCATCCCTTATGATATACAATGTTTTTTCTTTGTTCGGTACTACTCCGCCCTCAATAAAATACTCGTTATATCAATAAATCTAAAGAATTTAAAGAATTAGGAATTGGTCATTAATGTGATAAAATTCCACCCATATGGATTGGAAAAAGCCTCTACATAAATCTCTTTTTTTATTCATTCGATTATTACATTCGATTATTACATTCCATTCTTTTGTTCCTGTTCTTCTATCTCAGAGAGGTTACTTTGAAAAATAAAAAAAAAAGAATAGGGTTAAGTCGTTCTGGATGTCATTTATGTTAAATCAGTGAATAGGAGCATCCTCTAGACGGAATCGTAGGAGTCCTGCTTGATCATTCTACCAACTTACGTCCCTATTTTGATTCGTTATTCATTTTTTTATTTTTTTTATAAGTTTTGTTTTTTTTTTGTTTGTAGAAATGCTTCTTTTTTTTATACCTACCTTATGCTCTATTACTAACCTTTGTGCACTTTGGGTTTCTAACCGTCCACTGAGTTTTGATTGATTACGGCATGGTATAATACAAGACAGTAATGAAAACTCCATACAGTTGATCTTTACACCCTCTTCAAGATATGATACGTAATGAAAGATCTTAATCTTGGGGTAAACAGTTACAACTGCTTATGTTTACTTCAACTTTATTCTTGTACATAGGAATTAATTTTATCGGGTCTTACTGCAAACTACTAAGTTGTTTTGTTTCACTCTATAACATCTGGTTTAACTCATTGACCCGATGATGAATAAAAAAAAAAAACATAAAATACCTATTCAATACTTACATTCCACTTCTTTCCTTTACTTCTGGCAAGATATGTTCAGGTTCCAATTCACAACGAATCACACTAAGATATTGATAACACACATAGAGTGAATGGTATTTTTCATAACTATAATTTGAGCAACATCTCGTAGACCACCTGAAAAGAATATTTTATTATTCCGATCGTATCCGACATAAGAATCCCCAATAGGATCATACTTGAAAGGCGACGACCCATACAAAAAACACCTATACTGAGATCGTGGCTACAATGAGGCGATACCCAAAAGCATTACTAAATACTTAGTAGAATTGATAGACCACGATCGACGGTCCAATACTAAACCAAACGAACATCTCCTCTAGATGGAGAAAGGTCCTTCTTTAAAAGTATTTAGTTCCATCTGCTAGAGCTTGAATAATTTCCCAAGGGGCACCGGCATATTCAGAGCCCAATACTTGTTGTATCGCTGCAGATATTTCTCTTTCCTAACCACACAATTACTTAACCCCTATTGTACTTCCCAATCTCATGGTCAAAATTGGTACAAAGATCCAGATGATCCATATACTTCTTTAAGGATTTCCGAGATAGACAAAATTGTGTTTGTACTTCTGTCGTATCAATTATCATTTCAACGATCAACCTCTCCCATAATGATATCTATACTACCTAGTTCGTCATGATATCAGCCAATTTCATTCTTTTAACTACTGAGAGAATTTTGCAAATTTATGAGCCGGTGACGAATTTTCCATCTCCAAGGGAAAATCACTTTATCTCCTATCAAATAAATTCCTAAGTCCCCTTTTGGGCTTCTACTCTCAGTAAAGTTCTTGTTTCGCAATTCAACTTGGGTGAAGGTTTTGTTTACTATAAATTATATTCCAAAGGAATCATTCCATTTCGGAATTTTTGCTCTATCAAAGCGTCGGACTTCTAAATTCCATAGGGTCCTCCAGAATTCCTTCTATAGCCTGTTGAATTTTTTTTATTTTTTTTATAGATTCCCTCATGTTCATTCACCGATTCGTACTAATAACGAGCTAACCGAATCCCTTCTTGTGGCCATGGAGCTTCCCAATCGATTCATTGTACACTCATACTTATCAATTTTACGAAGAATCCCCATTGTGTTCCAGAAGCTCGATACCATCGGTCCGATAACCCCCAATTTATTGCTTCCTCTACACCAATAATGCCCCACTCTATTCGGACTCGCTTTCGCTCAAACAAATGGGATTTCGCGTAATGAGTTTTTGTATATTCACCCATTCTGTTAAAAAATAATCGCAAAATCCAAACATTTATCTTCCAGCCATACGGTAGATCGCAGCTACTCCTCCCGTGCGGAATAATTATGCATCATTCGCTCCCCGTGGGCTTCTCTGAATAAATCATATATCATTCTCTCTCTCGAAAATATAGAAAAAGGGAGTCTGGCGCGCCGATATCCGCCATAAACAGGCCCAAGCCATACAATGGAGAACTATACGCTCAGCTCTCAGCATAATTACTCTGATATAGCTACCCTTTTAGGTACTTGAAATTTTCCAGTTGTTCTGGTGCATTTACCGTTCTTTTTGCCTTGGAACATGTACTACATAACCCAACGTGTTACATAAGGTTTCCAGACATTTATGTTCACATAATTGTTCGGTTTTCCGCTATTTTTTCCATCCCTCCTGTGTAAATAGCCCAATATGGTTCACAGTCAATAACATCTTCACATCGAATAAACGATCAGCGAAGAACACCATGCATGATGGGTTGTGAGGACCCGATTAACTATCAGAAATCTTTTTTTGTGAGCCGTACAGTCATTCTTTTTCTTTCCTTAATTCTTTATTTCATGATTCCTCAAAACGTAGGAGGTTCCATCAAAGAAAAAATCTAATACTACTATCGAATTCAAACGATTTAATTAACGATTTTTTGGCTCCCGATACCAACTGGTCATTATTTCTTATAACGCGCTCTATTCTTTCTTGTGAAACTACCCATCAGACGTTGACGTTTTTCTCAGATGTTTTTGTTAGCCTCTTTGTGATAAAATCTCTTTTGGCAATTCTCCAACTGGGAATAAGTCTTCGTATCTTATTGGTGAAACTTAATACTTGAAATAACAGAACCCCTGTTTTCTTCTTTTTCTTCCTTGTGGAAGAAGTGAATGAAATGAATTTTTGACCATAAAACTTTTTTTCTCTTTCTTTGTTCTTTTCTTTCTTTTCCATGCCCTGGATTTTACCGATCAGGAAAATAAAATAATATTATTTATATTAATTCAATTGTTTTTTTGATCTGTACACGCAAAATTTAGATTATCCGTTTTTTCTACTAAATCAAATTTTCCATTTGATGTAGATAGAAACGAAAAGGATACTATATTTAGAAAAGGAACTATATTTCTGCATTTACGAAAGAGAATGGATTTCTTTGCACCTAAATATTCTTAGATTTCTTTCTAGATTCAATGAATTGATACACAAGTAAATACGTATCATGTACCAGACGTAACCCCCCATATGCGTACCTCTTCTTTCGGTTTTTTATTTACTGAACAACCGGCATGTGATATTAGAAATATACTATTAAATATTCTGATCGTGGCTACATACGTATCCTTGACATCTGAAAGGACTACCATTATTGGTATCAACCATAGCTATTCATACAAGCTATCTTCTAATCGGTAATTGGGGCCAAAGAAACAATTTGCATTTAATTATTTATTTAAATCCGTATTAAGACGTTTGTCCTCATTCAAAAATTGGTCAGAGTTTCTTATGTTGTTTTCGTTGCAAAATACTGGATTGTCTATTCACAATACCCGATTATGAGAGTTGAAACAATTAGAATTCTCCAATTCATACGACGTCTAGGAGATAGAATATTTCAGGACAAAGAAATTATATGATCCTTGATACCATCACAATATTGCCATGTCGTCCAGTTGATTTTTAAAATTCTGCTTATCAACCTATCTTTTCTTTATGGTATTTTCTTATAATTTGTGTTTACTCTTATCGGACCCATTACATACTTATGGTTTGATCTATATGAATTTTCATCCTTCTTAAAGATAGACTGAATTGGTTCGATAATTAATATTCCCCTTTTTATTAATTCTGTAAGAGCTTTATCTTTCTGAACAGCATTACATCCAGATGTATCTCTCCTCTTTGATCGAGGATCTAGTAATTTCCTTGGATTTATCAATCTAAGTAGGAGAAATATATCGCTAAACATTATTACAAATGTGTTTGATTCAGGGTCATCCCATCTTAATTGAAAAATCAAAAAATTTTTTCAGGAACAATCTAGTTCTCCTTCCTTATTTTTCTGATTTTTTTTTTTTTTTTTTACCTTTTTTATGTTTGATCTCGTGCATCCTCTTCAGGATATTCCTTTTGTTTTGTTTTTGTGGACTGATACAAGATTTGATTGACCCCTCTTTTCTTGGTTGGAATTTTGAAATTCTATTTTAACGGAATCTTTGATGTTTTGATTTTGACTAATATTTTTTTCATTTTGATTTTGACTAATATTTTTTTCATTTTGATTTTGACTAATATTTTTTTGATTTTGACCTAATTTTTTTTGATTTTGATTTTGACTAATATTTTTTTGATTTTGACTATATTTTTTTGATTTTGATTTTGACTAATATTTTTTTGATTTTGACTAATCTTTTTTTGATTTTGATTTTGCTAATATTTTTTTGATTTTGACTATATTTTTTTCATTTTGATTTTGCTAATATTTTTTTGATTTTGATTTTGACTAATCTTTTTTTTTGATTTTGATTTTGACTAATATTTTTTTCATTTTGATTTTGCTAATATTTTTTTCATTTTGATTTTGACTAATATCCTTTTCATAATAACTATTAGAACCGTAATTTTATTGGTAAAGATCCACGGTTTATATTATATGCTCAAAAGGGAACACAAATTCTGGGAAGAACCAAGGTGTCTAGATTTGATATGTAGAATAATTCGGATTCCTTCCCATCCCAATCAAAAAATTTTTTTTGATGAGTCTTAGTTCCTTAGTATTTTATAATTTCGGTACCGTATACATATCGGTCCAGGTCCTCAATATCACTATTGTTCTCAATATCACTATTGTTCTCATATCACTATTGTTCTCAATATCACTATTGGTCTAAGTCAAAATGGAGAATCTATAATCCAAATATTTTCTA
Source organism: Musa balbisiana (assembly GCA_004837865.1). Classification (NCBI taxonomy): domain Eukaryota; kingdom Viridiplantae; phylum Streptophyta; class Magnoliopsida; order Zingiberales; family Musaceae; genus Musa; species Musa balbisiana. The sequence continues at coordinate 7,567 of PYDT01001314.1, forward strand.
TCCAGTTTTTTAATGGGTACAATAAAAATCCTTTTTTTATGTAACCATCAATAGTCCCCCCCCCCCTATTTAGCAATACATAAAACATTCGGGTTCATGTTTTGAGAGTTCCTTACTATCCCCATAATTTATCTATTCATGTGATAAGATCATATCTGTAGTGTTTTTTTTAATTTTTCTTTTCGACTCGTCGAAAATCCACTGCATAAAAATTGCATTCATGTAATGAATTATCGGTCTTTTTTCTTTTTAATGAATACATTTCATTGATTCTTTCTTTATTTTGAATAGTACAACGTTGATTGACTCTATTTCGCCATTTTTTCGGTACTAATCGAGACCATTTTCTCCGGAAAATATATATTGATAATTACCCTTACCAGTTTTATTCCCTTTATTCATTTCCGACTTATTAATTTTCTTATGCCTTGATTTGGATCCAATATTTCCGCGTGTCAATACCATAAATACTTTATCTTGTCTGTACTAAAAGGATTTTCCCCGTGATCGGATATTGAAGTATCAGATCCTCATGTGATGGTTGTTAAATAAGTGGGTTTTGTGACTTTGTAAAATCCATATGCTTGTTACAAGGAGTTAAGTCTGATAAGTGTTTAAAATTCATTTCTCATATTTAGGATTAGAAAAGGACTTTTTTATAGTCGACATAAGCATTGTATCTTGATCTTTTCATCAATTCCTTCTTGATTTCTTTCATCGTGTAAATGTATTCATGCTAATTGTTTTTTTAAAAGGTTTGCATTAACCTTAGAATTGTAACCATACATGCAGATATCTATGTATAGTTTTTTCCATTAAAGATTTCATACCATAAATTGATGTTGCGTATTAATCGGGTATTTTGTTCTTTGAGTATCTGCCAAATATGTTTTTGTAATTCCGGTCTTTATCATGATAGGCTGAACTATTTTCTTCTTGTCTTTTGTGATTCCTTCTATTTGATTCCAGTAATATTGTGATTGTCTTATCAGCAAGATCTTTCATTTTTTTTTCTATGAGTAAATATTTGTCCAATTCATAGATCGAATTTGAATGGTCGATTCGTGAATAATCTGATTATTTTTTTTTGAATCTTTGCATTTTCATTTGGTTCATGTACTTTTCCCTTCCTCAATCAAATACAAATTTGGTTCACTTTTTCAGTTTTCCTTCATTATTCGTTTTAGAACTAGAACTATTCGTTTTAGAACTAGAACTATTCGTTTTAGAACTAGAACTATTCGTTTTAGAACTCGTTTTAGAACTCGTTTTAGAACTAGAACTATTTTGATGACCCATCTTGTTTTTCTTTTGAAACTTTTAAAGAGTTCTTTTTTACTTTTCTAATTATTTTTTTGAGTTCCTTATATATGGGTTCAAAAAAGAAGGTTGGTTTCGGGGAGAACCAAAAGGGAGTTCCGTTTCCATTCCCCAAACTGTTCAAACACAAAATTTTCTTTTTTTCCTTTTTTTTTTCATTGGATCTCCATGATGAGATCGTATTTTAGATCTTCGCCAAGGTTTTAAACGAAAAGGAAATAAAATCTTTATCTGAATACATCTGTTACGCAATCTTTTGGGAAAGCTGTTTCTGATAATGGAGACACCCTTATAGGTGCATTTAACTGTATGTCTCTATTCCATTCCTTCAAATCCTCATACCACTCGGGATTGGAATAATAACATACGTCCAATATTTTTAGCTATTATCAATGAGGCAATACAATGTTTTTTCTAAAAAAAGATTGGGTTATCAGCATCAAACCTCTTATTGCTTGAGCAATAGAAAATGCTTCCCCAAATTTCGGATATTGTTATCCTTTCATCTTCCTCTTTTTTTTTTTTCTCCTCGTCTTTTTTTTCCCAGTGTTTTGCTCTTCCTCTTCCTCCTCAAAGTGAGTTTCGGATTCTGGGTTTTCCCCCCACGGAATTCCTAAAAATAAGATTAATTATTCGATATCTATATCTATCAAAAAAAGAAAAAAAAAAGAATCTATCAAAAAAAGAAAAAAAAAGACTTTGTCTATTCGATCCCAAAAAGCGGGGAATGAACATTTGTTTGAAATATTTCCCAAATAACTGTTTTACGTCTTTGAGCACGCATGGATCCTTGGATTATACCCCGATTAAATCTGGTTGTTGCGAATAACGTATCAAAGCCACCTCTTCTGCTTCTGCTTGATCAATATTATCAGTATCGGTATCCGGATCCGGATTGTTATCAGTATAGATCACCACCCGTTTCGCTTTTCTTGAACTAATTTCATAATCTTCCTTCTGTTCTTCTCCATTTTCTTGATCCAGTCCTTCTAATTCATCGGTCAATTTGTATGACCGTCGAGGATAAACCTTTTTACTGATTTCTTCTATTCCAATGGATTTTTTTTCAGTTGTTGTTTGATCATTTGGATTGTTGTAATTATGTCGAATACAAATCTCAAGGATTTTGCTTTACTTTCTGAATTAATTCTTCTTCTTCTTCCAATAAAATAAGAAGATTCATCGATTGACGTTAAGAAATTAACAATATAATTAAATGATGATTTTCTCATCAGCGGATTCTTTTCATGTTCAAATTCTCGAGAATTTTTAGAAATAGGAAAGAGCCCATGAATCTTATTTATCCAAAACGTTTCTATGGAATCTACATCTTCTTCTTCTGTAGAAGTAATTAAATCATTTGTGAAGTAATTAAATCATTTGTGAAGTAATTAAATCATTCATGATTGTATGTGAATAGAATTTTTTTATTGTTCCACGATACGGTCCGTTCAAAAAAGGATCATACGCTTTTGGCAAGTATGTCTTGCTCATTCTCATCGTTGCATAATCTGGTCCTTTTTTCAAGTATATCTAGAGCAAGAGATATCCTTTCTTCTTCTTCTTCTTCTTCTTCTTTCTCTTGTACGATTTTTATAATTCGACTTATCATTCATTGCTCACGTTGTATTTTTTTGCTCATTGGTAGAAACCTCCAATAATCATATCCCGGTTCGTCCTGGCAATTCAGTGGGAAAGGTTGTTTTGCTGGCTCATGTTCATATCAACCTTTTGCCGTTTTCTAATCATTTCCGAAAACGTTTATAACTAGGCGGATATGGTGAAACGATATTATTTGTTTTCCATCCGTCACGTGACACACGTATACGCTACCCCAGCAGAAGAAGACTATTCGTTTACATTTCATTTTTGTACCTAGTTTCAAATCGAGTACTCTTTGCTCTATAGATACGAATGGACGATCCAAACCTCTTATTATCGAAACAGAAAAGCTTCTGACATGGGTGTTTGCGTCGCAAACAGTGGTCAAAGCAGAAAAAAGGTTTCTTTTTTCATTTTTCTCTTCTTCAAGTCTTCCCAATTCGCCCAATTTCTGTGCTGTTTCAGATAATCACACTCTTTCGAAACTGGGCTATCTTTATCGCATTGTCTTTTAATGACAGTGAATTCTGCTTTGTTTTTTCCTTCCATTCACCCGGACTCGTCGTTTTTCATTCTATTTTGTCCGATCCCCTTTTCTTCGCGAATAAAGGGAAGGAGCTTGTAGTTCGTGGATGCCTCGTTGGTCTCGCCTGTTCGTAGGTCTCCTTCTCTTTCGGAAGTTGTTTCTACATCGCTTTCTTCCTCCCTTTCTACATCGCTTTCTTCCTCCCTTTCTACATCGCTTTCTTCCTCACTTTCTCCCCTTTCTTCCTTCTGACTTTTCTGACTTTTCTGACTTTTCTGAGGTTTCTTTCATTTCTTAGTGACAATAGGGGGCCCCCGAACGCATTCTGCCAATAGTCGACACAGTGATAATAGATAATAGCTACAAATCGAGCCATAGAATTTTCTCATTTGACACCAGGTAACTATTAGTGCTAGCAGTTACCTATTAGATTTATATCGAATAGATGATTTGCCGGAATCCAGAATGAATACAATCCAACCCCCTTTCATGGAAGAAAATGTACCCTAATTAACCAACCCCAATAAAACTACTGTTACAATACCTATCTTGTGTTTTGCATTCGAAACATATAAGACTGTCTGTCCCTTATTCTCGGCTAACGGGGCAACTTGTAAAATGAAATGGTTGATATACATTGAAACAAATGAGAATTATTCATAATACCATTTGAATGCTGATTATTACGGCTATCTGAATTTCCCCTGGTAGTAGACGCCATAATCAAAACAGTTTTTGTGATTGTTCCCACGAAGACATGAAACAAAGCAGGGTCTAACTAGACAGTTTTGTACTGAGGTCTACCCATGCTAGATTCAGAGGGCGCATAATAGAGGCGATAATGAACATCATGGAGCTGTCCCGTAAGAAAACCAGTTGTTTGCTGAGACCCTCCTTCTCGGTTCCTTCTTCCATAACCCGAGTCTCGACGAAGGCAGAGATAAGAGGCACCTAATTGAGAATGGTGTCATAATCCATAGATCGAGTCTACCAAAACGCCGAATTTATTACTTCATGCATTCAGTTCTAATAATTACCCTTAAAAAGCTTAAAAAATCATCATACAAACCCCCTTTTTTCTTTCTATTACAATGTTCTGATTATTATTTTTATTTCTCTTACCTTTTCCATATATAGAAACTGATAGCTATCAATGACATCTCTTATGGTCAATGCCACCAAGGATCTTTTTTTAAAAATGAATGGAATTTGGGATATATGGAAGATAAATGAAATAGAGCCACTTTGAGGTTCCCTATGAAATGAGCATGGACGGAGCCACTACGAAGAAGTTCCGGGAGTTACGAAGGAACGGCTTCAGGACTCATATCGTTTCATTGGTTGAGAACGGGGTTGAACCTATGAGGTCGAATCTCCCTGTTGTTTCCTCGTAGTCAGTGGTAGCGGCGGCTGTTAACATACTGACTGGTCGTAGGTTCGAATCCTACTTGGGAGATTTGATTCATTCTTAATTAAAGAATGAGAA
>PYDT01001314.1:17500-25982 GCA_004837865.1 Musa balbisiana
CCATCCTACCCTCCTCTACGTTCTTGACAGCCCATCCTTTTGTCTCAGAGAGTCTCAGTGCATGTTTCGGTCCTCTTCCCAGTAATTAGAAAAGTGAGCCACCGGTTCAGGTACAATATACTATCATTACCGCCTGGACAATTGGACAATCCAACCCGTATCGTCCACCGACCCCCATTGCAAGAGCGGAGCTCTACCAACTGAGCTATATCCCCCCGAGCCAAGTGGAGTATGCTGAAATAGTCCATGCTTCTTCTATTCTTTTCCCTGGCGCAGCTGGGCCATCCTGGACTTGAACCAGAGACCTCCGCCCCGTGAAGTAAATCATCGCACCTACGATCCCAATTGAGAGAGACATAGATTCTTTTTCGTGAGCGTGATTCATCCTTCCCGAACGCAGCATACAACTCTCCGTTTATGCGCTCTTCAAGTGTGCTTGTTCCCCCTTCCTCCCTTACCATGACAAGTCCTTGTGAAATAACTCCGATGGAAGAAAAAGAAGGCGTTAAGAGACCCTCCCGGCCCAACCCTAGACACTCTAAGATCCTTTTTTCAAACCTGCTCCCATTTCGAGTCACGAGATAGAAATATAGACACATACCCTTGCACTGATCGGGGGGCGCTCGTCTTGACTGAGGGGGGCGAGACAAAAGTTAGTATTTAATACCAAGCTTCTTCTTATGGCTAGATCCAATCTCCTGGTCCCTGCGGAAAGGAAAAGAATTTCCGTTTCTTCCTTTCCGGAAGGGGGAGTAGTGAATCCTATTGGATTGCTGCTTTCTCTTCCAGACCTCCGGGAAAAGCATGAAAAAAGGCTCGAATGGTACGATCCCTCCGTCACCCCCCCGAATGAAAGGGGCGATCTCGTCGTTCTTGGTCTTTGAAGATGCTTTTTTTATGGTGCTTCCAGTTTCCGTTGTTAGGTGCTCCATTTTCCCATTAGGCCGAACCAAACCTGCTCGAGAGTGATAGCTGTCGCATACTGATAAGGGATTATGGGTTCTCGAGAGAGAGGAGCCGTGTGTCCCCCCCGGACCGCCCCGGATCCCACGAGTGAATAGAAAGTTAGATCTACATTGGATCTCACCTGAATCGCCCCATCTATCCTCCTGAGGAGAATTTGGTTTCCAACCTCCGATCGAACGAGGAGTACGCCATTCTAATGTGCCTTGGATGATCCCCATCTCCGGTCATGCCTGATGAGCACATTGAACTATCCTGTGCTAGAGCCCCACAGCCCAGGCACAACGACCAATATCAGGGCGCGCTCTACCACTGAGCTAATAGCCCGTCGTGTGGGCCTCCCAGTGGGAGGCCTGCTATGCCAAAGCGAGAAAAACCCATCCCTCTCTTTCCTTTTTACGTCCCCATGTCGCCACACGGGAGGGACGGGGACGTAAAAAAGGGATCCTATCAACTAACTTGTTCCGACCTAGGATAATACTCATGAGCTTGGTCTTACTCACCGTCGGAAACGAAGAGACTTCCATAGCCAGCTTGCTCGACCGTAGCTCGCTTCTTTTTGGGTGTGAAGCAGTGTCAACCAAAATACCCAACAAGCAGAAGCATTAGCTCTCCCTGAAGAAGGAGGTGATCCAGCCGCACCTTCCAGTACGGCTACCTTGTTACGACTTCACTCCAGTCACAGCCCCGCCTCGGCATCCCCCTCCTTGCGGTTAAGTACTGACTTCGGGCATGGCCAGCTCCCCATATGTGACGGGCGGTGTGTACAAGGCCGGGAACGAATTCACCGCCGTATGGCTGAGACCCGGCGATTAACGACGATTCCGGCTTCATGCGGCGAGTGCAGCCTGCAATCCGAACTGAGGACGGGTTTTTGGGGTTAGCTCACCCTCGCTGGATCGCGACCCTTTGTCCCCGGCCCCATTGTGCCGTGTGTCGCCCAGGCATAAGGGGCATGATGAACATTGACGTCATCCCCCCTTCTCCGCCTTTCACCGGCAGCTGTTCAGGGTTCCAAACTCAATGGTGGCAACTAAACACGAGGGTTTTGCGCTCGTTGCGGGACTTAACCCACACCTTACGGCACGAGCTGACGACAGCCTGCACCACCTGTGTCCGCGTTCCCGAAGGCACCCCTCTCTTTCAAGAGGATTCACGCATGTCAAGCGCCTGGTTAAGGTCTTCGCTTGTGCCTCGAATTCACCCATGCTCCACCGCTTGTGGCGGGCCCCCTTCAATTCCTTTGAGTTTCATTCTTGCGAACGTACTTCCCCAGGCGGAGACTTAACGCGTTAGCTACAGCACTGCACGGGTCGATACGCACAGCGCCTCGTATCCATCGTTTACTGCTAGGACTACTGGGGTATCTAATCCCATTTGCTCCCCAGCTTTCGTCTCTCAGGTCAGTGTCGGCCCAGCAGAGTGCTTTCGCCGTTGTGTTCTTTCCGGATCTCTACGCATTTCACCGCTCCACCGGTAATTCCCTCTGCCCCTACCGTCCTCCCTCTTGGTAGTTTTCCACGCTGTCCAGGGTTGAGCCCTTGTTTTGACGGCGGACTTGAAAAGCCACCTACCGCCTCTTTACGCCATCATCCGGATAACGCTTGCATCCTCTGTCTTACCGCGGCTGCTGGCACAGAGTTAGCTCGATGCTTATCGCAATACCGTCATTGTTTCTTCTCCGAGAAAAAATTCACGACCCGTGGGCCTTCTACCTCCACGCGGCATTGCTCCGTCAGGCTTTCGTCCCATTGCGAAATTCCCCACTGCTGCCTCCCGTAGGAGTCTGGGCCGTGGCTCAAATTACCCCAGTGTGGCTGCTCATCCTCTCGGCCCAGCTACTGATCATCGCCCTTGGTAGCTATTACCTCACCAACTAGCTAATCAAAACGCAAGCCCCTCCTCTGGCGGATTCCTCCTTTTGCTCCTCAGCCTACGGGGTATTAGCAACCGTTTCCAGTTGTTTGTTCCCCTCCCAAGGGCAGGTTTCTTACGCGTTACTCAACCCCGTCCGCCACTGGAAAACACCACTTCCCGTCCGACTTGCATGTGTTAAGCATGCCGCCAGCTTCATCCTGACCAGATCGGAACTCTCCATGATATTCCTATTTGCATTACTTATAGCTTCCTTGTTCGTAGACAAAGCTGATTCGGAATTCCTCTTTCATTCTAGAGGATACTTGTATCCATGCGCTCATATTACCGGGTCGCTCCCCGCAATATGTCATCCCTAACCTATCAATCCGTCAATCACCACAAGCCTCTTATCCATTCTCGTTCGATCACGGCGGGGAGCAAGTCAAAATAGAAAACTTACATTGGGTTTAGGGATAATCAGGCTCGAACTGATTGATTCCACCACGTCAAGGTGACACTCTCCGGGGCTGAAGTTATATCCCTTCCCGGTCCATCGAGAAATAGAACTACTAATCCTAAGCAAGGGTTTTCGAGAAACTCAACGCCACTATTCCTGAACAACTTGGAGCCGGGCCTCTTTCGCACTATTATGGATAGTAAAATAATGGGGTATGGTCATATTAAAATAATGGGAAAAATTGATTCAATTGTCAACTGCTCCTATCGAAATATGTTGACTACGGATTCGAGCCATAGCACATGGTTTCATAAAATCCGTACGATTTTTCCCGATCTAAATCGAGCAGAGCAGGTTTACATGAAGAAGATTTTGTTCAGCATGTTCTATTCGATACTGGTAGGATAAGAACCCGACTCGGTAAAAAAAAAATTGTTAACACAGAGGGGAAGCACGATAACCAAGTCAGATGTAGAGATCACCCCTTCTTCTTGCGCCAAAGATCTTACCATTTTCCTAAGGACTGAGTCTACATTTCTTTTCCATTTCCATCAAGAGTTCCTATGTGGTTTCCCACCCTTTTTTTTTGATGAACTCGCAATACATGTACAACTCCTTTCTAGGAATACATACAAGAAAAAGGATAATGGTAACCCCACCATTAACTCTCATTTTCATTTATTAATGGGCATAGTTATAGAATATTTTTTTTGAATTTTCATAGTTATAGAAATATTAATTTCATAGTAATAGAATAAATTCCTAAACCGAGACAGAATTTGTAACTACTATCCTCTTCCCGCAGGCAAAGATTACCTCGGTGGAAAGACTGATTCTTCGGATCGACATGATGGTCCACTCCATTGCATTGCCAAAGACTCCATGTTGTATATTTGAAGCAGGTTGACCTCCTGCTCTCTCACTGTAACCAACCTCTTTCCCGCGGAGCCCCCTTTCTCCTCGTTCCACAGAGGACAAAATTTAGGACTGGTTCAACATTCATCACGAAGAAAGACTCCACCGAACCTGTCGGGAATCACTACTAATACTAATTAATCCGAACCGGTATCACTAACTAATACTAATATAATATATAAATAAAAAAAACTGTCTTTTCGTATCTTTCCCCTGGTCATTGGCTACGCGGGCCTTACGCAATCGATCGATCGGATCATCGGCATATCCCTTTCAACACAACATAGGGCATCGAAATGAATCTCGGACACTCAACAAAGCACGAAAGCCGGTCTTTCAGAAATGAATTCCTATTTGAAGAGTGCATACGCATGGATAAGCTCACACTAACCCGTCAATTTTGGATCCAATTCGGGATTTTCCTTGGGAGGTATCGGGAAGGAATTGGAATGTAATATATCGATTCATACAGAAGAAAGGTCTCTATTGGATTCAAACGCTGGGTAGGGGATATAGTAAGAGGAAAACCGAAGATTTCACAATAGTACTTTTTTGTTTTTGATCGAAAAATAAACTGAATTTTATTTCGTATACCCTTCGCTCGTGAGAACAAGGGTGCCAGCTTCTACATGTCAAAAAACCCCCTGTGAGATTAAGGAATATGGAGGGAATAAAAAGAACAGAGAGGGAAATAAATCGAAATGAATAAGATAAAGCAAAAAAAAATAAGTAATATTCAAATAGTAGAAGATAGAAGAGCCCAGATTCAAAAGGAACAATTCAAACTCGAAAAGGGATCCTTTATGGGTCTCGAAAAATAGGGCAAGGGGATTGATCGAGAAAGATTTCTTTTGTCTTATTATAAGATGTGATTTGATCCGGACTATGCTTTGGTAAAAGATACTCTTCCCTTGACATAATGGAAAGTGGTTCAATTGGAACATGAAAAGCGTGACTGAATTGGTCTAGTACTCTTCGGGACGGCGTGGAATAAGGGAGAGATCTCGAACGAAGAAAAGGGACCAATTACTTCGAAGATTGAACGAGGAGCCGTATGAGGTGGAAATCTCATGTACGGTTCGGTAGAGTGACAGAAAGGTGTGAATTATCTGTCACTTTTCCACGATCACCCCCAAAAAACCAAACTCTGCTTACGTAAAGTTGGCCGATACGATAACCTCTGGATTTGAATCACCTGCGTATATACATGGTATGGCCATTAATTACAAGAACATTCTGTCAGTATTAGTAAGAGGAGGATAGGGTAAGGATTTACCCGGTGTGAGATATCCATTGTTCGAGGAAAAACCTAGATGCTGATCGGAGTAAGGATCGTCGAAAGGGGTTCTAGTGCGTTGTAGATCTTATCCAGACGGTATCATTGATGATGCCATGTGAATCGCTAGCACATTGGAAGTGTATGGTAACAATAACGAAAGTTGCGTTTAAGGGGACTGGAGGCAGGCTACCATGAGACAAAAGATCTTCTTTCTTAAAGAGAGTCGATTCGAACTATATTGTCAAGGCCAATATTGAAATCTTTCAGAGGTTTTCCATACTTTGTCAGTTGTCAAAAACAATTCGAAATACCTCGACTTTTTTAGAACAGGTCCAGTCAAATCGAATGATTCGAAGCACTTCTTTTTACATTACACTATTTCGGAAACCTAGGACTCGACGCGTATGGATATGTAAAATACAGGATTTCAATCATAGCAGGAAAAGGAGGGGAAACGGAACTCCATTTAGTGAGTAAACAGAATTCATACTCGATCTCTAGATACATCTAGAATTCGTGGAAAGCCGTATCGATGAAAGGCGTATGTACGCGCTTGGAGGGAGATCTTTCATACTTTCGAGCTCCACCTACCTATGGGTGTCAAAAACCAAAATAAGTCATTCGTTTTTAAGCCCTATAACAGAAAACTGATTCTTGAACCTCTTTCACGCCATGTCACCGCGAGGTACTGCATAAGAAAAAAAACTGCCAAATCCGATCCAATTTTTCGTATCGATTAGTTAACATGTTGGTTAACCGTATTCTGAAACACGGAAAAAACCTTGCTTATCAAATTATCTATCGAGCCATGAAACCTATCAACAAAAGACAGAAAACAATCACTATCTGTTTTTACGTCAAGCAATACGGGGAGTAACTCCCGATATAGCAGTAAAAGCACGACTGTAGAGCGGATCGCCCCATCAAGTTCATTGAAATATGATCTACACAAGGAAAAGCACTGCCATTCGTTGGGTTATAGGGCAGCCCGAAACGTCCGTGTGTCGAATATGGCTTTCCAAATAAGTTCCGAATTAGTGATCTGCCAACGGGAGTGGCGATGCCATAAACGCAAAAAGGAAGAGACTCATAGAATGCAGAGGAAATAGAGGCTTTTGCACAGTTTCGTTAATCCTGACATGTCTATAAGACACTGATCCATACATCTCGATCGGAAAAGAATCAATAGACCAAGAATCGTAGCATACTTTCTCAAACACACCCAAAGGAAAAGAAGGAAACATAAATCTGATCAACTAAATCCCTCCTCGGGGCTGCTGAATAGAAAGAGCAATCTTATGGAAATATCCCTGTATAAGGGTTGATCCTATTCATGGGATTCCGTAAATATCCCATTCAAAATAGAAAGTTCGAAACAATTGGGACTTTTCGAGATTGGATGCTTTCCTAATTCATGATCTGGCATGTACAGACTAAACTCATGTCTCGATTCTACGAGAATTTTTATGAAAGCGTTTTCCTTTTGCTTTCTCATTCCATGGAATTTCATTTGCCCAGAATGTATCCTAATTTTTGCCTAATTCTTTCTGATGATCGATTCACCTCTGATCCAAAGGATATACCTTGGTCTATTTCATCTTTCACAAGTTTGTAATAAGCATAACGGCCCTATTGTTCCTAGGGGAGAAGAACCTATAATTAGCTTTTCGTGAAATGTCTCAAACGAACAATTTTTCAAACGAAATCTTTCAATTTCTTATTTTACTATGTTCAACTCTATGTATTCCTCTATCCGTAGGTACTGAGTACAGAAATGCTATAACAGAGGTTCTGTTATTCGTATACAGCTACTCTAGGAGGAATGTTTTTATGTGGTGCTAAACGATTTAATACTATCTTGTGCTCCAGAATGTTTCAGTTTATGTCCTACCTATTATCTGGATTATACCAAGAGAGATGTACGGTCTATGCAGGCTAACTATGAATATTTATCATGGGGTTGGGCAGCGCTTCTATTCTGGTTCTGGGTTTCTCTGGCTTATGGTGTCATCCTGGTGGGTAGACGAGCTTCAAGAAATATTGAAATGGTCTTATCAATACACAAATGTATAACTCCCCAGGAATTTCAATTGCGCTTATATCCATCACTGTAGGATGGGTTTCAAGCATTCCCCGCCCCTTTTCAATCAATGGACTCCTGACGTATACGAAGGCGTGCGGTTCGTTCGACAAATTCCTACCTCGATATCTATCTCTGATATGTTTGATTTTCAAAACTCCATAGACATGCGAAGAAAATGCTATCCCCACTCGGACCAAGACATAACTTTTACCAAAAGTTTATTGTGATCTTTTGGTTCAATAACATTAAGTGAGCAGGGTCAGGAACAACGAATCTCTTTATGATAACAGATCCATTTTGCAAGTTCGGTATTAACAGGGTATTTCCACAAGGAATCGGACTAATGACGTATACAATTCTTGAATATCGAGGTAGATCTACATATTGGTTCTCCTCCTTCAGAGACTACGAGGTAATAGTAGCCTCCGTTGACAAAATATCACCCTACCTAAAAGATGATCATCTCATGGCTTTGAGAACGATCAAATCAGATGGTTCATTTCTCAATCTTTCTGACTTGCTCCTACGGAACCAAGGTCGAAAGGATTGAAAAAGTCAGTCATTCACACCACTGATGAAGGATTCCTCGAAAAGTTAAGGATTCTAATCCTTTTTAGAAATCGAATGGATTCGGTCTTATACTACGCGAGGACGGTAATCAAAAAGGAAAGAAGATGAGTTCTTCTCTTCTTTATTAGGGTAGGATGACTATATTGCTGGAGCGAACTCCAGGGTAATATGAAAGCGCATGGATAACAAGTTATGCCTTAGAATGAAAGAGAATTCCGAATCAGCTTTGTCTACGAACAAGGAAGCTATAAGTAATGACAACTATGAATCGACATGGAAGTTCGTCCTGGCTCAGGATGACGCTGGCGGCATGCTTAAGCACTGCAAGTCTGGAGCGGGAATGGGTGTTTCCAGTGCG
>PYDT01001468.1:0-25982 GCA_004837865.1 Musa balbisiana
GGCTTATTTGTCACAGAAAAATAGAGCGCGTTTAAGACTAATTGACCAGTTGGATATTCGGAGCCAAAAATCGTTAATAATAAATCGTGAATTAGTATAAATAGTAGTTATTAAGATTTTTTATTTGATGAACCTCCATTTTTTGAGGATTCATGAATTAATGACATTAAGGAAGAAAAGATATGACTGTACCGGCTACCAACCAAGATTTCCTGATAGTTATATGGGTCCTTCTCTCACCAACCATCAATGCAATGGGTTCTTTCGACTGAGCGTTTACTCTCGAAGCTGAAGATGTTATTTGACTGTGACCATAATTGCGCTATTTACACAGAGGGAATGGAAAAAATAGCGGAAACCGAACACTTATACAATTCCTGCCTTTGTAACCCTTGGGATTATTTAGCTACTATGTTTCACAAGAGAGAGGCAATAACGTTAAATGCACCGAACAAACTGGAAAATGTTCAAGTACCTAAAAGGGCTAGCTATATCAGAGTATTAGCTGGACTGAGCCGTAAGCTTCTCATTTGTTAGGCTTGGGCCTTTATGGCGGATTCGGCGCGCAGACGTCCCTTTTCTATATTTTCAGAGAGAGAGAATTGATATATGATTTTCGAAGCCGCCACAGTATTCGCATGATGCATTATATTTCCCATCGGAGGAGTGCTGCCGATCTACCTTATGGCTGGATAGATAAATGTTTGGATTTTTGCGATTATTTTTTTAACAGGATTGTTGAATATCACAAACTCATTACGGTACGCGCGAAATCCCCATTTTTTTTTGAGCGATTCGAAGGAGTGGGCATTTATTGTGTAGAGAAGCAATAATTGGGGTTTTAAGCAGGACCGATGTTACGAGCTTCTGACACAATGGATACTTCGTAAAATTGATAATTATGAGTGTTACAATGATTTCGATTGGGAGTCCAATGGCAAAAGAAGAATCCCAGTTAGCTCGTTATTTAGTACGATCGTGAATGAGGGAATCTAATAAAAATCATTTCAAACAGGCTCTAGAAGGATTCCTGGAGGAACCCTATGAGAATTTTAGAATTCCGACGCTTTGTAGAGCAAAAATTCCGAATGGAATGATTTTTGAATATTATATTTTTAGTAAAACCCACCCCATGTGAATTGTCGAAACAAGAATTTACGATGAGAGTAGAACCCCCAAGGGGAATTATGAATTTATTTGATAGGAGTAATAGTGTTTTCCCTTGGAGATGGAAATTTCGCCCCCCCGGCTTCAATAAATTTGGCAATTCTCCTCAGAGCTAGTTAAAAGACTGAAATTGGCTGATATCCATGACGATACTAAGGGGGTCAAAAAATAGATATCATTAGTGGAGAGGTTGATCGTGGAAAGGTATCATTTTGATACACGAAGTACCACTATCAATTCTTTTTCTATATCCGGAATCCTTAAAAGAAGTATATGGACTCATATGGATCTTTGTACCATTTTGACCTTATTTGGGAATTACAATAGGGGTCACTAGTAATTGTGTGGTTAGAAAAGATATATCTCAGCGAATACAACAACGTATTGGGCCTGAATATGCCGCCCCGTGGGGAAGTTCTTCAGCTCATCAGATGGAACTAAACTACTTTTTAAGAAGACCGTCTCCCATCTAAAGAGGAGATTTCGTTTGTTTAGTATGGACGCGTCATGATGGTCATCTCAATTCTACTAAGTTTATTTAGTAATTCCTTTTGGGTATCGCCTCATTTTAGCCGACGCAATATAGGTGTTTTTTTTATGGGTCGCCATTTCAAGTAGTGGCTCTATTGGGCTCTTATGTCAGGATCCGGATCGAATATAAATATTCCTTTTCAGGTGGTCTCTAGCTGCCTGCTCAATCTATTAGTTTTATGAAATACCATTAACTCTATGTGTGGTGTATCATATCCGACTGTGATTCGTTGAACATGAACTTTATACTTCTTTCCTAGAAGTTAGGGAAAGAAGTTGAATGTAATGTATTGACTAGGTTATTTTATATTTTTTATTCATCATTCGGGTCTGAGTTAAACCAGATAGTTATATGAGTGAAACAAACAACTTAGACTTTTGCAGTAAGAGATAATCTATTTGCCTATGTACAAGAATAAGTTGAAGTAAACAAAGCAGTGTACTGTTTACCCAAGATTAGATTCTTTCATGAGTCATCATTCTTGAAGCGGGTGTAAAAGATCAACTGTATGGATTTTTCATTACTTGTCTTGTATTTATTACCATGGCCGTAGATCAATCAAATCAGTGAACGGTTAGGAACACCAAAGTGCACAAAGGCTTAGTATAGAGATAATTAAGGTATAAACAAGAGATAGTCACATAAAAAAAAAAAAAATGTATAAAAAATACAAAAATGAATCACATATTGATGCTAAAATAATAAAGAAGATACGAAAGATTTCGTCCACCTCCATAGATTTGATTCCTTCCCCTATAAAAAAACTGCAATGCCCCCCCCATTTGTAATTCCATCAATTATATATCTATCAAAAAACTGAGTTCGTTCGGGTAATCCCCTTATACCCAGGTGAAAAACCCGATATACAAAATGCTATGTACCGACGTTATAATGAACCAATTGTTATCCCATGTGGATTTGGTCCAAGATAATTCTTTTAGGACCACCTTTTACAAATGATTGATAAAGTTCAATTCCGTAAAAATGAATAAGCAGACCCATATAAGATATATGCTATGATAGTCCGGAAATAGCTATACTTACTGAAAACTTGCATTTGTAAAAAATTCATACCAGTCCACAGAATTACTCGATTGGGGATTAAGTTTTTGTGAGTGAGTTTAACTCCGTTGGATATAGATCAATTCTATTACTCCTTGATCAAAATGAATTCCTATTGATCCAACAAACAAAGTAAATAATACCAATATAGCGAGTAAATAGCATAGTATTGTCCACTTCGCGAGGTACATGTACGGTACTTTTTTTCGAAAGAATATTAAACGTATCGTATGCATTTTTTTAGATTATTATCAATTTATACATATCCTTTGAAAAAAGAAGACCTTATTATTCATTGTTGATAAAGGTAAATTTCTATTGACTGCTTGGGGTACCTCCTTTCCCCATAGAGATATTGAATAGACGAACTATTTTTTGTGCTACTGTAATCTTGAAAATGAAACGCGCAAATGTCCATCAAAGGTAAGTAAATACACCCGAAACATATAAAATGCAGTCAATCCTGCTGTGAAACAGCTATTATTGCGAAAATTGGTGAATACAACCAACTATCATTAGCATTTCATCTTTTGACCAAAAACAAGCAAGAGTTGGAATACCGCAAATAGAAAGTGTACCTAATAAAAATATTCTTGTAATTGGAACATATCTTCTTAAACCACCCTAAGACCATATCCTGACTTTTTTCTGGCGAATATCCGACAATATGTTCCATTGAATGAATAATAACCGGATCCCAAAAAAAAAAAATACATCTTTCGAATATTCATGATTGATCAAATGGAATAAAGCAGCTCGATAATAACCTATACCTATAGCTAACATAATATAACCCATTTGAGAACAGGAGAATGCTAACTCTTTATATCTCTTGAGCAAAGCCAAAGTAGCTCCTAGTAGTACTGTTATTACACCTATTAAAGATATGAAATTCAT
Source organism: Musa balbisiana (assembly GCA_004837865.1). Classification (NCBI taxonomy): domain Eukaryota; kingdom Viridiplantae; phylum Streptophyta; class Magnoliopsida; order Zingiberales; family Musaceae; genus Musa; species Musa balbisiana. The sequence continues at coordinate 3,659 of PYDT01001468.1, forward strand.
TACGTAAGGGATAGCTATGAAACTAGGAATAAGTCGAGCTACAAGAAAAATTCCTGCTGCTACCATAGTAGCAGCGTGTATCAGAGCCGATATGGATGGGTCCTTCCATGGCATCGGTAACCATAACGTGAAGGGGGAATTGTGCGGATTTAGCAACTGCACCAAGGAATAATAAAGAGGCACACAAAGTAGTAAATAAAGAACTGACCCCATTATTTGGATCAAGTTATTAGTTTTTCGAACAATCCCGAAATTCTAAACTACCTGTTATCCAATAAAACCTAAAATTCCTAATAATAAACCAAAATCCCCTACACGATTAGTTACAAAAGCTTTTTGACAAGCACTTGCTGCGTCGGTCGTGTGAACCAAAATCCTATTAATAAATAGGAACACATCCCCACCAGTTCCCAAAAATATAAATTTGTATCAAATTGGCACTGGTAACTAATCCCAACATGGAAGCATTGAAAAAACTCATATAAGCAAAAAATCTCAGATATCCTTGATCGTTCAGACCTCTTGTCCCCTAATAAATAAAAACCAAGATTCCAACAGTAGTAATTATATTGACATAATGAACTACGTGGTCGATCAAATATCCGAACTCTAAGGAAAATCATTATTGATGGTCCAAGACCATAGATATTGATAGATGGAACTTCCATGTATTTGTTGATAGATAAATTGGCTGAAAACCCCATAACTATACTTAACAGTAAAACACTAGTAAAAGCCCATATACGACGAATAGTTTTTGTTGCTGTCCGGAATCATTACAGTCCCAACACCTATTGACACAGTAACTGGAAGTGGAAGAAAAGGATTATCCATGCATATTGGATATGTATGTTCCATAATAAGAAAACAAAATGAATCTTTATCATATCTACGATTCCAGTCTAGTCTAGTAATATTCTATTCTGGTAATTTATAGCCTATTATATAGTCTTAATAGAAAAATAGTCTAATAATACAAAGAGTTTATATCAAAGGAGTACTTGATTCTATATAGCATTACTATGATCCCTATTTAATTTACATAAAAAGGACCTGTTATCCTTTTGTTCATTTTTTATAGTCATTCCTAACTCCTCTGGTACTCCTTCTTAACCTGATTGATTGGATTCCAATACAATAGAAAACTTATGTTTTGATTGGATTCCAATACAATAAGGAAACTTATGTTTTGATTGGATTCCAATACAATAAGGAAACTTATGTTCAATCGGAGATACTCCTTACTTCGTATAGAACTGAAAGTAAGATTACTGAGGTTATCTTTAGTTGGAATGAAATATTTGTTTAACAGATTAACTACTAGTTTTAATTGTAATTTGAAATGCAACCTAGCACTCTGCGCTTAATCAATTAATAGAACAAACTCTTTTCCAAAAAGTTCCTTCCTTTCTTCTACTTGTATTTTTTACCCTAGTGTTTGTTGTATATGGTGATATGTGAGTTGCAATACATCATGCGTATATACCTATCTTATATGTTTGTTTTGGTTTTAATATATATGTTTTATAATTGTTTTTAATAAAATTATATTTTTAATCGGTTTTAAATAGATTTGAAATGCTTTTAAAAAACTAGTCTACAGGAATACGTATAGTATAAAATAAAGGAACATCCAGTTTGAAAAACAATACATGTCTTTCACATCCCACGATAAAAACTGTAACCCTGTTTGAATGGCGTCCCCAAAAAGCGTATTCTATGTTCAAAAAAACGTATTCGTAAAAAGGTATTTGAAAACAAAAAGGATTTTTCGCTGCAGTAAAGGTTTTTCCTTGGCTAAATCTGTTTCCACCGGACGTTCAAAAGTTTTTTGTGCCACAACACATAATAAAGTCTGAATATCGGAATTGACAATACTCGCAGGAACTTCTAATTTTTTAAGATGAACGATTCACATTATTATGTATTGAACTCTCAATATCATAGAGTTAGAACCTAGCTGTTGTCGATGTATATTGGTATGTAGAATAAAGGTATGTATATCGAATTCTGAATATTTTTTCTATCTACTTTTCACATAGAAAAATTTTTCTATTGTGAAAAGTAGAGTATTAATTACGATAGAAATGAAAATTCTTGTTGTTTTCCTTATATGCCTAACAAAAACCACATTTGTTTGGTAATTACCATTATATATATAATGGCAGATTATTAATACCTCTAATGGTACTAGGAATTGTACTAAGGTGTCGAAATCGTTAGAATTTCAATATCTTGATTTAGTGAGAAAGTGTTATACATATGACCTTTTAATCCTGGTTATTTAATTTCTTCATTGAAAAAAAAATCTTTTTCATTTTGTTTGAATCTATGAACTAAAATCGGATAAATAAAAAACGAAGCAAAAAAATAGAAAAGGAACATTCTTCAGTTCTATACCTCAAAACCTCGACCGACAACAAACTATTGAGTTCTAACTGTTTTGGAAGAACTTAGTTTTCTATACGCGAATTTATTATTAACAAACTTACCATGATCCACTAAAGATTATTTTTTTTGAATATAGATTCAATAATTGAATAAGATTACAATAGGAATTTAGAATGATCTTTATTTATCGATTCTAATGTTTACTAAAACTAATTGAATCCTTGATTCTCGACGATTCAACGTGAATTGACTATATTATTTCAAGTAAGCCGCCATGGTGAAATTGGTAGACACGCGGCTCTTAGGAAGCAGTGCTAGAGCATCTCGGTTCGAGTCCGCAGTGGCGGCATCCTAAAATCCTAGAAAATAAATCCTCTAACAGAAGTACACAAGCGAATCCTAGGGTATTGTATTCAATTCCCTCGAGTTCACTTCTCGATGGGCCCCCCTTTGATGATATTTACACTTAAACAATTTAACTCAATATCTCTTTTTCGGGGGGGGGGGGGGGGGGGTATTCATTGTGATTACATTCATTTACTGATCTTATTAGTCCGCGAAATCGTAGGATTGCGTGATTCATTGGAAAAGGTATATAGCCCTTTGTTTCTCTATAACAGGATTATTAGTTTCTCGTTGGTTTCTTCAGGACATTTTCCATTAAGTAATTTATACGAGTCATTAATCTTCCTTTCGTGTAGTTTCTCCATATTCCATATGTTTCCAAGATGGTGAACCATAAAAATGATTTAAGCAAATAACCGCACCAAGTACCATTTTTACACAAGGCTTTGCCACGTCGGGTTTTTTAACTGAAATGCATCAATCCGCAATATTAGTACCTGCTCTAATCTCAGTGTTTGCTGCACGTAAGTATGATTTATTAAGCTATGCAGCTCTTTTATGCGGATCATTATTATCAGTCGCTCTTCTAGTCCTTACATTTCGAAAAAACATCGATATTTTTTGTAAAGGTAATAATTTCTTAATTAAGCCATTTTTCTTCTTGGTGAGATGCAATATTTTTGAATGAAAAAGAGTGTTTTTAAAAACACTTCTTTTCTTTCATTTCGAAATTATTATAAATATCATTGACTCAACGTTTGGATTATTGGAGTTATCGTGTCATTAGTTTAGGATTTACCTTTTTAACCATAGGCATTCCTTTTGTATCGTATGTGCTAATGATCAGGGTGATCTATTGTAATTGGTACCCCAAAGAAACGTGGCTTTTTTACGTGGACCTATTCGCGATTTATTTTACATACTTAGAACTAGAATACATATTAGAGTAGAACAATCAAAGTTTGAAAAGTACGAATTCGGCACGTTGTGCTTCCTTATAAGTATTTCTTATAATTTTGATTATGTTATTTTGGAATCAATCTATTAGGAAAGGTCTACATAGTTATGGTTCATTCACTTAACATCTACGTGATAAACTACACAGATAAATATTGAATAACCTAACCAAACAAGATACTCAGAACTCATCCCCATATAATATTATAAAGCTTCTTGTTTGTGCGAGTTTTTGAGAACCGTTTGAATCATTCCTTATTCAAAACGGTTCTCAAAAACTAAATGCATCTCATTAACAATTCTATCCCTTTGTCTTTTGCATTTAACAGCGAACGATTTATAAAAATCTCAAAATCAAAGAACAAAACTTTTTTCCCCGAGTTCCGTATTATTATGCAAGACTATCGAGAAAGTAATTAGATATGATAGCTTGCACCCTGTCAACTGATGCGGAGAGACATGAAATCCTGATAAATCCAATACCTTGTACGGGTAGAAAGATCAGATTGAACAAATAGTTCTCGTGGTCCAGCTCCGCCAAATTAGATTTTTGGAACATTGAATATCTTTTTCCATAGAACATCTGACGTAACATAGATAATGAATAATAGGAGTTAATATCATTCAATTGCCCTTACAAAAGTATTAGCATTTTGGGCATTCAAAGGTTTTTGGACTAGTATTATGCCACAAAGACTAATAATTCCGCAACACAAACACTCATTCTGTCAATGCAAGAGAGCCATCGAAAAACTACTGAACATGGTAAAATATTTTGGCATTGGACCATATCCCCCCACATTCGTCGAGATTAAACAAGACGTATTCTATCACAACTAGTTCCTGCCAAGAAAAAAGCGTCAGCACCAATAATCCATGAGAGAGTATTTGTAAAATGCACGTGAGGTCCCATTCCGGTTATAGCAACAATTCCTGTAATTGTGAAACCTGTGAGATAACAGAGGAATAGGCTATTCTTTTTTTTTTAAATTTCCGTGACCGATGAGAGGTTGAAGCTGCATAGTTATTGAATCGGCCCACTATTACCAACCAGAGAAAATATAGAATGACGGTGTATCATTCCATGTTGATCCGAATAAGGTCCCTATGCTCCCAATTTTACTAGATCCATCTAGAAGCATACATGTACTGTACTGTTCTTCTCCCTGGGTATCTGGTACCACTATTAGGGTATAATCGGCGATTTGACAGCATATCTAAGGAATCCAAACATATCATATTATTTCCACTGCACCGGATATTATTGATTAGTTTCATTTTTGAAAATCTAATGTGGGTTCATTAGGGCCATATAACCCATACTAAACCCTATTAATAGAAAATGGAGCCCCCCGCCAGTGTACAAATAAACTTTGGGCCGATTAGAGACTTTCTTTCTCTCCCCCCATGGATAAAAGTAACTAACAGGAATTATTCTAACTCCCCCAGCATGAAATAGTAAAAGGTCCTCGATAAGAAATAATCCTTCTGCCGCTGTACATTGCTAACATGATAAAATAGAACAACGCTGAATTTCCGATTACTGGCCAGCCGCTAAGGTAGCTACATAAGTGTAAATCCTGTCATTAAATAGTTCCCTATGAAAGTCCCATCGTTCCCAGTTTCATTGGAAAATCAAAAATATCTATCCATTTTAAATCTTCCTCCCATTGGGTTAATGGATCGCCATTGGAAATGATAACAGAAAACATAGTTTCGTTAGAATGAGCTCCCACCGACATATACAGATAGCCACCATCTAAACATCATTATTTTCCTTATTGTGAAGAAAGAACTGGAAGAACCCGACGGATTCGGAAAACAACAAGTATTGTTAACCAAGGAAAATACCGCGTTATACGACAAGATACGTTTTGCCCAGAAAAACCCGGCTCGGAATAGAATAATAATTTTCTCGAGTACGGGCTTTGTCGGTAAAGAGGATCATTGTCAAGTGGATTTTTTTGTAACGTACAATAACCTAGACCCATGCTGCGAGTTGTTTCATATGAGAAATAAACACGGACACTCAAAAAATCCGTGGACAGGCTGATTCACATCTCTTACAACCCCACATCCTCGGTTCTTGGTGCGGAGCATTGCTTAGCTTAACATCCTCCCGAAGGTATCCTTTCCAATACATCTGTGGGGCAGGCTCGTACACTTGATACACCCTATAGCAATGTATCCATAAATTTTACTGAATGTGACATTGGATTCTATAAATTCCGGTTTGAACATCAAAAAGTTTTCAATCTGGTAGAAAATTAGTATTTATATTATAGACACCCACGAAGCTGGTTTTACTTAAAATTTTTAATAATCATATTATTCTACATCGTTCATATAAAAGCCAAGAGACTTTGATTCCGTTTCAAAAATCATGATCATACGATCCACATGTGTAATTTAAAATGGCCACCAACCAATTGATCAATCATGCAACAATATTTTCACTATTCATATTTGAAATATATAATATAAAAATAAACTAATTAATATTCCCTATTTGAAATTGATATATAAATAAACTAAATTAGTAATTTAATTTTTATTTTCGTAATATGATTTAACATATTATTATTTAATAATATTATTTTTATTATTTTAATTACATATTTTATAATATTAACAGTATATTATATTAGAATATTTTCAATATTATACAGTATATGTATATTATTATATAATACATAACAGGATATTATTATATAATACATAAAAATACAATAACCATAAAAATACATTAAAAACATTAAAATTAAAATACATTACCCTTAAAATACATTCAAGGTTGAAATACATTAAAATAATACATTAAAACGAAATAAGAATAAACAAATAAAAAACGAATGAAAAATTAAATCCAATAAACTTAAGAATATAATTAGTATTCCATTAATGGAAATGCAAAGTGAAAGAATAGAAAAGAATAGAAAAATATTCCAATTTTAATTTTTATTTTCTTGCTTTATATGTTGTGCGGTGTCTTATTTATATGATCATTATAAACTGCTTATTCCATAGAGATCATGATCTTAATCACTAATTATTCAACCAATTCGATTGATTGATACGAGTTTGATTTGTATCTGTTTCGATGAATCTCGCAAACAATAGCTAGACCAATAGCTTCTTCCAGCAGCTGCAAACAGCTATAAGAACTATTGAGAAAATGTGTCCTTTTAATTGGCGACTATCAAATATACGAGAAAATGTTAGCAGATTAATATTACCGAATTTAGTATAAGCCAAGACACATAAGTGCTCTAACCATCGTTTCGAACTTGTGATCAATCCATAAGACCGATATAAAAATAAATAAACCCTCAAAAAAAGTACATGCTCGAACATCATTGACTAACTCCTTATCAATCTCGATTCATTTCAATATGAAATTCAAGCGATTTCGTTTTTATTTTTAGAACTTCTAATTCTAAAACTTTTTAATTCTTTTTAAAAATTCTAGTATTTTTATTATTGGCAGCCCATAATTGGGCACTATAAGAAACTAAAGATTTAGAAATTAGTTCAAGGGAAATAAAATCTTCGTAAATGAATCCCACTTTGTTGAACGTTACTTTTATGTCCTGTTTCAATCTGGGTTGATTCTGTAGTCCAAATAATCCGTACCATGAACGTATCTGTTATAGTTATTAGTTAAAAAAGAATACTGGTACAAACCAGTGAAGTGACTCCATCTCCATGGTCCAAACAATAACTAATCTTGGAAATATGCTGAACCATTCATAACCTAACCGCAAATATTTTAAGACATTTACGGCTCCACATAATAAGTAGCTGTGCGGCAGCTACAAAAAAAGAGTTCGATGGAATGTAGAATAAGGATATACAACAGAAACCAATCCCAACGAAAAAGCAGAATAAATAGGATTTGGTACGTAATACTCCCCCCGATACCCCCTATTATAACCGAACTGACACCCAGAAATGATACAAAATTCAGTATTGGTCCAGGTAAATCCCTTATGTATAATATGTAAAAAAACATATCAGTCAAATCATGACCTTTACTAATGGTCCAGGAAAGGAAAAGGGTTACCGCCATTTTTTATATTGTATATGATATGGTTCCTATTTAATTTTTTTTTTTGTTTTTTTGTATATGATAATGTTTCCTAATTGAATTAATCTTAATATGGATTATTTATATTAATTTTATATATGGCTATAATCATTATATATAAGATTTATATATAGATATTAATTTTATATATAGATCTAATTATTAATAGATATTAATTTTATATATAGTATATAATGATTTTATTGGGCCACTCCTACTTACTTTTTATCCAAAAGAAAAAGAATAAAAAAAGTAGTTTGAATTGTATATTTCGAAATTCCCGTGAGAAATATATTTCAGTTTAATCAACGAGTGGTTCTCACCAATCTATAGTTACTAATTATTATGTGTAGTTACTGACAAATAATTATGTTTAATATTATTTGTACAGTTACTTGACGCACCCAAATTAAAAAAGTTTTGATCTTTATATCAACAAAATCTTAGTAATTCGGTAATCGTTCTTGAATCAAAGGGTTATCTTTATCTATTTTGATTTGATTCGAATTCCTAACTGTTTGAAATTGGTAATCTCAATTACTGACATTGGTAAAACCGACTCAAAGCAATTGATTATAATTCCAATTCGTGGGACGAATCATCAAGTCTAAAAGCTCATATTCTTCGGTCATGATAAACAGTTTTGTTGGACAATATCGACACCAGGTTACCACCAAAATATACAGACCCCGAAATCAATACTATAATTAAGCATTGTTTTCGGTAGATCTCTTTCCAATCTCAATCAAAACAGTAGATCTATTGGCACCCAACACATACTCGCAATCAATAATTATCAATTCAAGTGAATTCGGACACGAAAACGCTCTATGTAATTGAGTTTCTCAGAAGGATCTTGATAGTTACAGGTAAACGGTTTTTGTGTGGGATCATGTAATTATAACTTTGGACCATATACCTTGCGCTCGTATTGTTTGTTGACCATAATTCATGACCCAGTTACCAAGGGAAACATATTGTAGATATCCTAATAAATTGATGTTTCCCTTTCTCCTCTTGTTTGCAAGATTTATGAATCTAAATATCGTTAGCGTATCCTGTTATATAGTGAAACAATTGTGGAAGAGGTTGTCAATAATGATTCCCAAATAAATAGTAAAAGAAGATTTCATCCAGATTTAATAGCTTTCCATTCTCACTCCTAGTAAAGTCCATCTTGTGTGATAGAAATGAACAGAAACAAATAAGCTTTAACTAATGTAATAAGTACATTGTCTTCCAAAGACTCCAGCTCATTTTTTTATTCCGAAAAGCTCAGGAATGTATATGTGTACGGAATAGATAAATTCCCCCACCTCAAGTAAAGAACCGTTACGAATAACGAGAATCTAATCGATTTAGGTAAGTAAGCAAATAAAATAAACCAAATCTGATACCTGAATATTCGTTGATTACCCTGCTACTATTCCCTCCGCTTCTTGTAATCAAGGGGCAATCTCTCACATTCAGCTAGAGAGAAAAATTATGAAAACTATAAATCTATGGGCTGACGCCATAGATTCCACCAACAAAAAGCATATTGGACTGTGCTTCAACTAATCAACGGTACTTGAAACGTTAGATAATTATAGTCGATAATAACATTACTGTTTCCATCGCTATTCCAACACCGTACATGAGACCTCGCTTCATACGGCTCCGCTCTATGGCCCACAACTAATGTAAGGACCGGTTCGAATTCTCACCCCTTTCTTTGGGGGTAATAGAATAAAGATATTAATCAGAGAGTCCAAAATTAAACCAATGCGGAATTCCGTTTGCTAGAATAAAAAAGTGCTTCGGAATTAATCTAATCCTAATGATAATAAAATGTATTTTCTTTGTTCGGTACTAACTCATCCCTCAAATAAATACTAGTTTATCAATAATCTAAAGAATTTAAAGGACTAGAATTGGCCATTAATTGTGATAAAAATTCCACCCATATGATGCGGAAAAAGATAAATAAATAAAATATACTTTTTTTATTCATTCGATTATTACATTCGATTAGTACCATTCCATTCTTTTGTTATGTTCTTCTATCTCAGAAGGAGGGTCTTGGAAAAATAAACAAAAAAGAATAAGGATGAATTCGTTTGGATAGTCATTTATTGAATCAGTGAATAGCGCCTACTCTAGATGGAATCGTAGGGAAGTACTGCTTGATCATTTCTACAACTTAAAGGCCCTATTTTGATTGCGTTATTCATTTTTTTATTTTTTTGATAATTTTTTTTTTTTTTTAGGTAGAAAGATCTCTTTTTTTATACCGACATTATCTCTCTATCTCATCCTTTGGCACTTTGGTGTTCCTAACCGTCTCCAGATTTTTGATTATCTACGGCATGTTAATAAATACAAGACAGTAATGAAAAACTCCCTACAGTTGATCTTTTACACACGCGTCAAGATAGGATGCTAAGGAAAGAATCTTAATCTTGGGGGTAAACAGTTTACACTGCTTATGTTACTTCAACTTTATTCTTGTAATAGTTGAAATGAGATTTTCTCTTCTTACTGCAAACTTATAGTGTTTTGTTCACATCATAAACTATCTGGTTTACTCATGCCCGAATGAGAAATTTAAAAAATAAAATACCATTCAATACATTACATTCACTTCTTCCTTTACTTCTAGGAGAAGACGTATGAAAGTTCATGTTCAACGAATCACACGTGAGAGATATTGATAACACACATAAGTTAATGGTATGTATAATAATAGCATTGAGCAAAGCAGCTCTTAGACCACCTGAAAGGAATTTATTATCGTCCGTATCCTCACATAAGAAGCCCAATAGGAGCAATACATTGGAAAATGGGACCCATAAACAACCCCTATACTGAGATCGGCTAAAATGAGGCGATACCCAAAGGAATTATAAATAACTGAGTGAATTGATATGACCACTATAGACGGTCAATGACTCACAACGAACATCTCCTCTAGATGGATAAGGTCTTCTTTAAAAAGTGTTTAGTTCCATCTGCAGAGCTTGGAGAATCCCAATGGGCGCATATTCAGGCCCAATACTTGTTGATCGCTGCAGATATTTTCTCTTTCTAACCACCAATTCTTACCCTCTATTGTAATTCCCAATATAGGGTCAAATGGTACCAAGATCCATATGAGTCACATCTCCTTTCTTTTAAGGATTCCGAATATAGAAAAAGAAGTTATAGTTTGTTAACTTCTGTCGTATCATTATCTTTCACGTCAACCCTCTCCATAATATCTCTATACTACCTAGTACGTCATGATATCAGCCATTGTCATTCTTTACTAGCTGAGGAAGAATTTGCCAATTTTCTGAAGGCCGGGTGGACGAAGTTGCCATCGCCAGGGAAAATCACTAGTTAATCCTCCTATCCAAATAAATTCCTAATTCCCCTTTGGGTGCTTCTACCTCACGTAAAGTGCTTGTTTCGACAATTCAAAATTGGGTGAAGGTTTTTTACTAATAAATCTATATTCAAGAATCATTCCATTCGGATTTTTTGCTCTATCAAAGCGTCGGACTTCTAAATTCTCTAGGGTCCCCCTCCGCATTCCTCTATAGCCTGTTGAATTATTTCTTATCGATTCCTCATTCACCGATTCGTACTAAATAAACGAGCTAACGAATCCCTTCTTTTTGCCATTGGACTTCCCAATCGAATCCTTGTAACACTCTAATTATCAATTTTACGAAGATCCCTTGTTTCCAGAAGCTCGTACACGGTCCTGAGAAACCCCAATTTCTGCGTCCTCTACACCAATAATGCCACCCTTCGACTCGCTCCCAAACATGGGAATTTCGCTTATGAGTTTTTGAATGTGGGGCTGAACCAATTCCTGTTAAAAATACATCGCAAAAATCCAAACATTTCTATCCCGGCCTAAGGTAGATCGGCACTACTCCTCCGATGCGGACTAATGATGCATAATTCGCATACCTGTGTCGGCTCGAATAAATCATATATCAATTCTCTCTCTGAAAAAATATAGAAAAAGGGCTCTGCGCGCCGATATCCCCAAAAGGCCCAATCCATAACAAATGAGAGCTATACGGCTCCAGCTCCAGCATAATTACTCTGATATCGCTCGCCGTTTAGGTACTTGACCATTTTCCAGTTGTTCTTGGTGCATTTAGCCGTTATTGCCTCTGTGCACTAGTAGCTAAATCATCCCACCGTGTTACCTAGAGCAGATATTGTATAATATGTTCGGTTTTCGCTATTTTTTCCATCCCCTCTGTGTAAATAGCCATATGGGTCCCAGTCATAACCGTCACTCTCCGAGATAACGATCAGTCGAGAACACCATTCCTGATGTTGGTGAGACCCATATTACCTATCATGAATCTTTTTTGGTAGCCGTTACAGTCATATCTTTTCCTCCTTATTCTTATTTCATGAATTCCTCAAAACATTAGGAGGTTCATCAAAATTAACAATCTATACTACTATACGAATTCAACGATTTAATTACGATTTTTTGGCTCCCGCATATCCACTGGTCAATTAATTTTCTTAGAACGCGCTCTTCTTTTCTTTGACAAATAAGCCAGCCTACGGTGACGTTTCTCGAATTTTTTGTAGACCTCTTTGTGAAAAATCTCTTTTGTGCAATTCCCATGGGAAGTAAAGTCTTCGTTCTTATTGGTGAAACTAATACGATGAATCCACAGAACCCCGGTTTTTCTTCTTTTTCTTCTTGTGGCAAGGTTAATGATGACTTTTGACCATCAAACTTTTTTTATCTTTTTTCTTTCTTTCTTTTCCATGCCATGGATTGACCGATCAGAAAATAAAATAATAACTTATTATATTATGTCAATTTTTTTGAATCAGTACAACTCCAAAATTTCGATTTATCCGTTCGATCTAAATCAATTTCCAGTTGATTAGATATAAAAAGAAAAGGATAATATAATTTAGAAAAGGATAATATATTTCTGCCATTTACGAAAGAGAATGATTTCTTGCACTAACAAGACTCTGTAGATTTCTTCTATATTCAATTGAATTGATACACAGTAAAATACGTATCATGTACAGAACCGTAACACACCTATGCGTACCTTTCGGTTTTTATTTACTGAAAACGGCAGTGATATAGAGGAAATATACTATTAAATCATTCTGAATCGTGGATACCTACCGTAATCCTTGACATACTGAAACGACTACCATTATTGTTACACCCAATAGCGATTCATTATACAAGCTAAATCCTTCTACTCGGTATTGGCCAAAGAAACCTTTGCATTTTAATTATTTATTTCAATCGTATTAAGACGTTGTCCTCATTCCAAAATGTCGGAGTTTCTTATGGTGTTTTCGTGGGGGCAAAATACTGGATTTCGATCACAATGCCACGATATGAGAGTTGAACAAATTAGAATTCTCAATTCTCTACGACGTCTAGGAGATAGATATTTTCAGGAACAAAGAAATTATAATGATCTTGATCCCCATTCCCAAAATATTATGCCATGTCGCCATGGCTTTTTTAAAATTCTTCTTATCATCATATTGTTCTTATGATTTTCGATTATTTGGTGTTTACTCTTATCGACCCATGAATACTATGGTTTGATATATATGAATTTTCCATCCCTCTTAAAGATAGACGAATTGGTTCGATAATTAATATTCCCCTTTTTATTAATGTCTGTAAGATCTTTATCTTTCTGAATCAGCATTACTCCAAATGTATCGCTCCTCTTTGAATTCGATGATATAGAATTTGCCCGGTGAGTTATCAATCTAAGTAGGAGACAATATATCCTAACAGTATTAAAATTGTTGATTCAATGGTCATCCATCTTAATTGAAAATAAAAAATTTTTTCAGAACAAATCCTATTTCCCTCCTATTTTTCTTGGATTTTTTTTTTTTTACCTTTTGTAATGTTTATCTCGTGCAATCCCTTCAGGATATTCCTTTTGTTTTGTTTTTGTGGATCTGATACAATATTTGATTGACCTCTTTTCTTGTTGGAATTTGGAAATTCTATTTACGAATCTTTTATGTTTGATTTTGACTAATAGTGTTTTCATTTTGATTTTGACTAATATTTTTTCCATTTTTGCTTTGACTATATTTTTTTGATTTTGACTAATTTTTTTGATTTTGATTTTGACGGGTAAGAGGAGGGGGCTTTGATAATATTTTTTTGATTTTGACTAATATTTTTTTGATTTTGATTTTGACTAATATTTTTTGATTTTGACTAATATTTTTTTGATTTGATTTTGACTAATATTTTTTTTATTTTGACTAATATTTTTTTGATTTTGATTGGACTAATATTTTTTTGATTTGATTTGCCTAATATTTTTTGATTTTGATTTTACTATCTTTTTTTTCATTTTGATTGACTATATCATTTCATTTTGTTTGACTATATCATTTTCATAATAAAAATATTAGAAAAAGTAATTTGATTGGTAATATCCACGGTTAATCTTATAGCATCAAGGTACACAAAAGGTCCTGGGAAGAACGCAAGGTTTCTAGTTTGATATGTACATAATTTTCGATCATTCCCATCCAATCAAAATTTTGTTTTTGATGATCTTTAGTCTTAGTCTTTTATAATTTCGGACGGATATACATATCGTTCCATCCTCAATATCACTATTTGTTCTCATATCACTATTGTTCTCATCTCACTATTGTTTCTCAATATCATATTGTTTCTAAGGCAAAAATGAAAATTCTATAATCCAAATATTTTCTATCCAGAATTTTTAGGGGTATCAATAAAAATATCCTTTTTTAGGTAACCATCAATAGTCATATTTAGCATACATAAACGATTCGGTTATCAGTGTGTATGGAGTCCTTACTATCCCCATAATATCTATTCATGTGATAAGATCATTCTTCGTGTTTTTTAATTTTTCTTTTCGACTCGTCGATAATCCACTGCCTAAAATTTTCATTCCTGTAATTAATTAATCGTCTTTTGCTTTTTTACTATGAATACCAATTTCATTGATTCTTTTATTTTGAATGTAGTACAACGTTGATTGACTCTCTTCGCATTTTTTTTCGGTACTAATCGAGACCATTTTTTCTCCAGAAAAATTATATTGAATAATGAACCCGTTAACCATTTTTCATTAGCTTCCAGACTTAGTAATTTTCTTATGCTTGATTTAGTAATCAAATATTCTCTTGTCTACAATATCTGATCTTGTCCTTTAAGAACGGAAGGTCCGTGATCGTGAATATTGAAGTACGCGATCTCAGGTGATGGTTGTTAAATAATTGGGTTTGTGACAATTTGTAAAATACATAGGCGTGGGACATAATATACGTCGTGATAAGTGTTTTAAATCATTTCTACTATTACGACGTTAGAAAAGGACTTTTTTATAGTCGAACTATTTCATTGTAATCTTGATCTGTTTCATCAATTCCTTCTTATTTTCTCTTCATCGTTTTTAAATGGATTCATTGATATTGTTTTTTTAAAGGTTGTGCATTAACCTTAGAACTGGTAACCAACATTGCAAGAGATTATGTAATTTTTTCATGAAGACTTTCATAAAATAAATTGTATTGCGTATTAATCGTATTTTTTTCTTTGAATTATCTGCAACATATGTTTTTTTGTAAATTCCTCTTTTATCATTAAGGCTGGAACTATTTTCTTCTTGTCTTGTGATTCCTTCTATTTGTTCCTATTGTGATTGTCTTATCAGCAAGATCTTGCCTTTTTTTTTCTATGAGTAATAATTGTCCAATTCATAGATCGAATTTGAATGGTCGATTCGTGAATAATCTTATTATTTTTTATTTAATCTTTTGCATTTTCATTTGGTTCATGACTTTTCCCTCTCAATTCAAATAAGAAATTTGGTTCACTTTTTTCAAGTTTCTTCATTATTCGTTTTGAACTAGAACTGTTCGTTTTAGAACTAGAAACTATCGTTTTAGAACTAACTATTTCGTTTTAGAACTCGTTTTATAACTCGTTTTCGAACTAGAACTAATTTTGATGACCCCATTCTTGTTGTTCTTTTGAAACTTTTAGAGAGTTCTTTTTTACTTCTAATTATTTTTTGAGTTCCTTATATATGGGTTCAAAAAAGAAGTTGTTTCGGGGAGAACCACAAGGGGAGTTCCGTTTCATTCCCCAAACTGTTTAAAAAACTAATTTTCTTTTTTCCTTTTTTTTCATTGGATCTCAGAGGAATCGTATTGTAGATCTTCGGCCAAGGTTTTAACGAAAAGGAAATAAATCTTTATCTGATCCCATCTGGTAACCAATCTTTGGAACTTCTTTTCGATAATGAACCATGATAGGTCTTTAACATGTCTTTCTCTTTTCCATTCCTTCAATCCTCATACCACTCTGGAAGTGGAATAATAACATACTCCAATATTTTTTTACTATTATCAATGAGGCAATACAATGTTTTTTTCTAAAACAGATTGGGGTATCCGCATCACACCTCTTATGTGTGAGCACATAAATGCTTCCCAAATTTCGGCTATATTCTCCGTTCATCTTCCTCGTTTTTTTTTTCTCCTCGTCTTTTTTTGTCCCATTGTTTGTCTCTTCTCTTCCTCCTCAAAGTCGGAGGTTCGGGATTCTGGGTTTTCCCCCCGGAATTCCTCAAAATAAATTAATTATCGATATCTATATCTATCAAAAAAAGAAAAAAAAAGATCTATCAAAAAAGAAAAAAAAAGACTTTGTCTATCGAATCCAAAAAAGCGGGAAATGAACTTTGTTTTTAAATATTTCCCAAATAACTGTTTTTACGTCTTGAGCACCGCATGATCCTTGTATTATACCCCGATTAACATCTGGTTGTTGCGAATAACGTCTAGACACACCAACACACCTCTTCTGCTTCGGCTTGATCATATTTCAGTATCGGTATCCGGATCCCGGATTGTTACAGTAATAGCATGCACCCCCGTTTCGCTTCTTGAACTAATTTCTAATCTCCTTCTTTCTTCTCCATTGTCTTGGAATCCCTCCCTTCTATTCTCGGTCCTTGTATGACCGTCTGCGGAACTTTACTGATTTCGTCTATTCCAATGGATTTTTTTCAGTGTTGTTTGATCATTGGATTGGGTGTAATTTGTCGAATCAATCTCAAGGATTTTGCTTTAACTTTTCGAATAATTCTTCTTCTTTCGTCCAATAAAACTAAAGAATATTCATCGATTGACGTTAGGAAATTACACACAATTAAATGATGATTTCGCATCAAGCGGATTCTTCATGTTCAAATTCTCGAGAATTTTTCGAAAAGGAAAGAGCCATGAATCTTATTTATCCAAACCGTGTTTTTCTCAATGGATCTACATCTTCTTCTTCTGTAGAGAGTAATTAAATCATTTGTAGAATTATTAATCATTTGTGTCAATACTTAAATCATTCATGATTGATGTGAATAGAATTTTTTTTATTGTTCCACGATACGGTCCCGTTCAAAAAAGTCATACTGGCTTTTGGCAATATTCCTGCTCCTTCTCATCGTTCATAATCGTCCTTTGTTCAAGTATATCTAGAGCAAGAGATCTCCTTTCTTCTTCTTCTTCTTCTTCTTCTTCTTCTTCTACGAGGACCCGCAAGGAACCAGAGCAAAAGGAAAAAACCGGAGAAAAGGTCTTCTAGAGTTTTATTCCGACTATCAATTCTTGCTCAAGTTGTATTTTTTTTTGCTCACTTGGTAAAAACCCCATAATCATATAGGTCTTCATGGGAAAATTTTTCTGTCATGTACAAAGACATTTTGCGTTCTATCATTTCCCGAAAAGTTGATAAATCGAGCGGATATGTAAAAGATATTATTTGTTTTCCATCACTTGAACACGTATAAAAAAATATTGTGACATTTCATTTTGTACACTATTTTCAAATTCGATTATTTTTTATATATCGCAATGGACGATTCACCGGCTATAATCTAAAGAAAGTTACAATAGTTTTTCAAAGTCAAAGCAGAAAAAATGCTTTTTCTTTTTTATCCTCTTCTCAGTCTTCCCAATTTCCCCAATTCTTTGATAGGTACAAGATAATAATCTTCGTAAAACTGGTCTTATCTTTATCGCATGTTTCTTTACAGTGAAAGGGAATTCATGCTTTGTTTTTGCCTTTCCTCACGGGTTTTCGGATCTCTTCCGTTTCATCTATTTGCCGATCTCCTTTTCTTCCGATAAGGGAAGGGTCTTTTCGTGGATCCCTCTTGTTTCCTGTTTAGTCTCTTCTTTCGGAAGTTTTTTTCGACATCGCTTTCTTTCCCTCCCCAACTTGCACATCGCTTTCTTCCTCAACTCTACAACATCGCTTTCCCTCTCACTTTCTCCCTTTCTTCGCTTTTCGGATTTCTGACTATTTTCTGACTTTTCTGAGGTTTTCTTTCAGTTTTCTTATGGAGCAATAGCGACGGCATTCGCCTAAATAGTAGACACAGGTGATAAATAAGAAATACTCAAAATTCGAGCCATAGAATTTCTCAATTCTGACACAAAGTCCCTATGAGAAGTTTAGCAATGTACCTATTAGATTTAGATCGAATAGCATGTTTTTGCCGTATCCAAATAAATACCACCAAACCCATTTTCATGAGACAATGGTAACCAATTAACCACCAAAACCTACTTTGTTACAAATTACCATCTTGTTGTTGCATCGAACATATAAATTGTTGACTAATCTGGCTAACGTTTGAACTTTGTACATATGAATGGTTAATATTGAAAATTAGATTATTCAGAAATACCCATTGAATGCTGAGATTACGCAATTGACTTCT
Organism: Musa balbisiana; assembly: GCA_004837865.1. Classification (NCBI taxonomy): domain Eukaryota; kingdom Viridiplantae; phylum Streptophyta; class Magnoliopsida; order Zingiberales; family Musaceae; genus Musa; species Musa balbisiana. Next base: position 22,211 of record PYDT01001468.1, read on the forward strand.
GGTAGTAGACCCATAATCGAAAAAAGTTTTTGTGATTGTTCCAGAAAATGAAACAAAAGATAGTGTAGTAACTATGCCGTTATTGTATGAGGTCACCCCATCTCTATGCAGAGTGCCCCGCATATATATCTATATGGGGGGGGGGGGGGGGGGGGGGGGGGAACATCATATGAGCTGTCCCTTAATAAACCATTTTGTTGCTGAACCCCTCCTTCTCGTTTCCTTCTTCCATAACCCGTCTCGAATGAATGCCGAGATCATAGGGCCCTATGGAGAATGTGGTCAGAAATCCATAATATAGTCCGCCCAAACGACCGAATTTATTACTTCCTACTGCATCAGTATAAGAAATTACCAGTAGAAAAGATTGTAAAAATCATCACAAACCCCCTTTTTCTTTTCTAATACAATTTCTTGATTATTATTTATGATTTCTTAACTTCCTATATAAAAACGGATAGACCAAATGACATCTCTTCGTCAATTGACACCAAAGGGATATTAAGAATGGATTGGGTATGAGGGAATATAATGCAATAGAGCCACTTGAGGTTCCCCTATGAATGAGGCATGACTGAGCCACTACGAAAGTCCGGGATTACGAAGGAACTTCGGCCGCATATTGTTCATGGTGTTGAGAACGGGGGTTGACTCCTAGGAGGTCGAATCTCCCGTTGTTTCCTCATAGCTCAGGGTATAGCGGTTCGTCTGTTAACGAGACTGGTCGTATGTTCGAATCCCACTTGGGAATTTATTTCATTCTAATTAAAGAACTGAGAATGGAATTACAGGCTCGCTTTCACCGTTGGATTAGGTCACCCGTTCGCTGTCCTTGTGTTCTACGTACGGTGCAGTTCTAGTGGCCATCGTATCACTGTCTGTTTCTACATATTTGAGAATCGCCGTCCATAGCCGGGGCTTCGCGTGAGTCCGGGATATCCCTGAACTAGCCATTCGAATCTCAGATGATGTACTAGCAGTGCATCAAAGATGCAGTCATCGATTTTTCCCGATAGGCCACAATTAACGCGGAGCAACATTTTAATGACGAGGAACGCATTTTTGCTACGCGACTAATACGTGTACCTGCTCTCTATTCTGCCCAGCCTGGCTGATGCAAGATTCGGGAGTTAAAACCAAATATCTCTGTTCCGGTCTGGTTACTATAGTAAATGATCGAATCTTTCACGATAAATAAAAGAAAAAGTAAGGCCGTTCCATTGCGACAAAAGGGAAGGTTGTGCGAGGATGGATTCAACCCCCGACCACCGTGGTTTCGTAGCCACGGTGCTCTATTCCTCTGGAGCTACGGCCCCACCCCGTCTCCACTGGATCTGTTTTCCCGGTAGTACCCTCAAAAAGGAAGCCTTTCCTCTCCTCAGCCATTCCTTTCGGTTAAGAAGGGTGAAAGCGCGTTTCGCTCTACTATAAGAAATAGAACATGCGTTCCGAGGTGTGGTACATGATAGAGAAGATGTCATAATTGGGATTTTTGAAATAAGACGACCGTTGCATTTTTTATTTTTATCTCTTTTCATATTTCCAAATATGGAAAAAGTAAAATAAGGGGTGTTAAGCTTTTTATCATCTGGCGTCGAGCTATTGTTCCGCAGGACGCTCCCTACGTATCGTCACCGCAGTAGGAGTTTAACCACCAAGTTCGGGATGGATTGGTGTGTTCCTCTCGCCTAGGACACCAGAATATCAACCAAAAAACATGAACGAAAAGGCATGAGATAAAAGCATATTGGCTGATGATTGTGAGGCCCCAATTCTTGACTGAAGGACACCAAAGACCTCTGCCCTTTCCTCCCTTGGATAGAGAGAGAGGGGAGGGCAGAGCTTTTGGTTTTTCCATGTGTTGTCAAACTTTAACAATGTAAATAGATGGCGCGTGCCTGATCTAATTGATCAGGGTCGTGTACGGACAGGAGGTTGTCAAAGAATCTCCTCGTCCCCTTGTTAGATGCCTCAGCTGCTACAGATCACTGCACTCTTCCACTTGACACCTATCGAATGATAAACTGCTCGTCTCCCGGGTGACCTTAATCTTGGATTCCTCAATACTTCTGTCGCTCCTCCCCGCAGGACAGAGAACCCGTCGCTGTGCGCGGCCCTGTGCTAAACCGGGGGGGGGCTCTGGGAGATGTCGGAATAAGGCACTCATCTTGGGGGGGCTTGCTACTTAGAGTGCTTTCAGCAAGTTATCCCGCTCCGGCACTGGGCTACCCAGCGTTTTTACCGTGGGCACGATAACGGTACACCGAGGGCGTCCTTCCCAGTCCTCTCGTACTAGGGAAAGTGTCCTCTCAATGCTCTAACGCCCGCACCGGATATTGACCGACTGTCCTCACGACTTCTGAACCCATCTCCCGTACCGCTTTAATGGGGAACAGCCTAAAAAAAAAAAACCCTTGGAACATACTACAGTCCCCAGTGGCGAAGAGCCGAAATCGCGGTGCCAAACCTTCCCGTCGATGAACTCCTGGGGAAGATCCCTGTTACCCTAGGTAACTTTTATCCGTTTAGCGACGACCCTTCCACTCGGCACCGGGGGGGGGGGGGGGGGGGTCGGATCCTAAGGCCGGACTTTCGTCCCTGCTCGACGGGGGGGTCTTGGCAGCAAGCTCCCTTCTGCCTTGCAACTTCGGGGCCAATCTCCTTCCGGCCCGAGAAACCTTTGCACGCCTCCGTTACCTTTTTGGAGCCTACGCCCCATAGACTGTCTACTGAGACTGTCCCTTGGCCCGTAGTCCTGACACAAGTTAGAATTCTAGCTCTTCCAAAAGTGGTATCTCATGATGGTCTGGCCCCCCGGAAGAGGCCTTCTTCGCCTCCACCTAAGCTGCGCAGAACGGCCCAAAGCCCATCCCAGGGAACAGTAAAGCTCATATGTTCTTTCTGTCCAGTGCTGGTATTCCGCATCTTCACAGACATTCTATTTCACCGAGCTCTCTCCGAGACAGTTGCCCAGACGTTACGCCTTGCGTTGCGGGGTCGGACTACGCCGACAAGGAATTTCGCTACCTTAGGACCGTTTATAGTTACGGCCGCCGTTCACGGGGCTTCGGTCGCCGGCTCCCCTGTCCTCAGGTACACCAACTTCCTTGACCTTCCGGCACTGTGCAGGCGTCGCCCCCATACTGGTCTTACGACTTTTCGAGACCTGTGTTTTTGGTAACAGTCGCCCCGGGCCTTTTCAGTCTAGGTGATACAACCACTTGACAAGGGTGGTACCACTACAGTAGGTCAATAACTGATCGATTTTACCACCGCCCAGACCACCTAGGGGGCGTGTCCTAGGTTGTGGCCACCGCCTACAGTGATTTCAGGTGCTTACATGGGCTTGTTCAATCACACCCAATTCTTCATGTTAAGGGGCCTAATTTAGCTCTAATCGAGTTGACCTCTCAATCCTAACCCGATTTTACGATCTAACTATGATAATTAGACATTTAACCAAGCATTCTAGTTTCGGTATGTGAATTGAACTTGACTTCCGGCGAGCTTTGGCGACTTCTGACAACTCTCTTGTTTTGGAATGTTCTGGCGAACCTTCTTTCCGGCAAGCTATTGGAACTTCAACACGATCTTTTCGGTGAATTCCCCCCAAATAGATAAAGCTTCTTTGGTACTCTTTGGAGCTTCTCGGTTGGTTCTGGTAACACTTTCGACGACATCTGGACTTTTGACGAACCTCTTAGACTCCCAATAAATCTCGATTTTGACTCTGGTTTAACTATGCTTTATGTTTACTGCAATCGTAGTCATC
>PYDT01000463.1:0-25980 GCA_004837865.1 Musa balbisiana
ACTATATTGCTGGAGCGAACTCCAGGGTAATATGAAAGCGCATGGATAACAAGTTATGCCTTAGAATGAAAGAGAATTCCGAATCAGCTTTGTCTACGAACAAGGAAGCTATAAGTAATGACAACTATGAATCGACATGGAAGTTCGTCCTGGCTCAGGATGACGCTGGCGGCATGCTTAAGCACTGCAAGTCTGGAGCGGGAATGGGTGTTTCCAGTGCGGACGGGTGAGTAACGCGTAAGGACCCTTCCCTTGTGAGTGGAAACAACCAACTGGAAACGGTTGCTAATACCCCGTAGCTGAGGAGCCAAAGAGGAATCCCGCCTCGGAGGGGCTTGCGGCTGGATTAGCTAGTGGGTGAGGTAATAGCTTACCAGGCGATGATCATTAGCTGGTCCGAGAGGATATCAGCCACACTGGGACTGAGACACGGCCCGACTCCCTACGGGAGTCAGACTGGGAATTTTTCCGCAATGGGCAAAGCCTGACTGAGCACTGCCTGTGCGTGGGAGGAGAAGGCCCACGGTCGTGAACTTCTTTTCCTCTGATAAGCAACAATGACGGTAAATCTGAGGAATAAGCATCGGCTACCTCTGTGCCAGCAGCCGCGGTAAGCAGAGATGCAAGCGTTTATCCGATGATTGGGCCGTAAGCCGTCTGTAGGTGGCTTTTCAAGTCCGCCGTCCAATCCAGGGCTCAACCCTGGACAGGCGGTGGAACTACCAAGCTGTAGTACTGTAGGGGAATAGGGAATTTCCGGTGAGCGGTGAAATGCGTAGAGATCGTAAAGAACACCAATGGCGAAAGCACTCGCTGGGCCGACCACTGCAACTGAGAGACGAAGCTTGGGAGCCAATTGATTCTATTACCCCATAGTCCTAGCCGTAAACGATGGATACTAGGCGCTGTGCGTATCGCCCCTGCAGTGTGTAGCTAACCGGTTAAGTTATCCCGCCTGGGGAGTACTTCGCAAGTATGAAACTCAAAGGCATGAACGGTGGCCCGCACAATCTGTGGAGCAGTGGTTGTAATTCGCTGCTTGAAAGCGAGAACCTTACCAGGGCTTGGGATACATCCGTGATCCTCTTGAAAGATCGGGTGCCTTCTGAACGCGGACACATGGTGGTGCATGGCTGTCGTCAGCTCGTGCCGTAAGTGTTTGGTTAAGTCCCTCAACGAGCGCACCCTCGTGTTTAGTTTGCCCACCATTGAGTTTTGGAACCCTGAACCGACTGCCGGTGATAAGCCGGAGGAAGGTGGGGATGACGTCAAGTCATCATGCCCCTTAGCCCTGGCGACACTAGACCAACGTGCTACAATGGCCGGACAAGGGTCGCGATCCCGCGATGTTAGCTAACCCCAAACCCGTCCTCAGTGGCGGATTGCAGGCTGCAACCTGCCGCAGTGACGCCGGAATCGCTAGTAATCGCCGTCCTCTACGGCGGTGAATTCTGTCCCGGGCCTGTACACACGCCTCACACTATGGGAGCTTGCCATAGCCCGAAGTCGTTTAACCTTACCGCAAGGAGGGGGGATGCCGAAGGGCGGGGCTAGTGACTGGAGTGGGAAGTCGTAACCAGATAGCCGTACGGGAAGTGCTGCTGGCACCTCCTTTTCCATGGAGAAGCTAGATCTTATGCTTGTTGGTATTTTGGTTTGACCGTGCTTCACCCATCAACCAGAAGCGACTACGTCGGACATCTAAGCTTGGGTATGGAATCTTACTATCGTTCTCGTCTACATGTGAAGTAAGAACCAGCTCATTAGCTTAGTTAGCCGAGGTTCGAACGGGAGTTTAGTCTGTTGTAGATCCCTATTTTTACGGGGTCGCCGGATGTTCGCCGTCCCCCGTCTTGTGTGCGACTGCGGGGACGTAAAGGAAAGAGCGGGATGGTTTTCTCTGCTTTTGGCATAGCACAGGCCTCCCACTGGGATCCCCACACGCGCTTATTCGCTCAGTGGTAGAGCGCGCCCTGATAATTGCGTCTTTTGTGCCTGCTGTGAGGGCTCTCAGCCACATGGATGTTTCAATGTGCTCATCACTCCGACCCGGAGATGTGGATATCCAAGTCACATTAAGCATGCGTACTCCTCCTGTTTCGAATCGGTGGGGGGGGGGGGGGGGAGTTTGAAACCACCTTCTCCTCAGATGAACTAGATTGAGGCGTGATTCATGATGATATCCAATTGACTAACTTGCTATTCACTCGTGGGATCCGGGCTGTCCGGGGGGACCCACCACGGCTCCTCTCTTCTCGAGAATCCATCCTCCCTTACATTGTATGGACCAGCTCTCTCTCGAGCACAGTTTAGGTTCGGCCTCAATGGAAAATGGAGCACCTAACAACGGGAAATGGAGCCCTACACGCATCTTCACAGACCAAAACTACGAGATCGCCCCTTTCATTCTGTTGGTGACGGAGGATCTAACCATTCGAGCCTTTTTTTCATGCTTTCCCGAGGTCTGGAGAAAGCAGCATCAATAGGATTTGCCCTAATCTCGCACTTCCCGAAAGGAGACCGTGCAATTCTTTTATCCTTTCGCGGGACCAGGCGATTGTATCTAGCCATAAGAGACTGCTTGGTATAAATAACTCAATTCTTGGTCTTCGACCCCCTCAGTCACACGAGCGCCCCCCGATCAGTGCATGTGGATTGTGCTAATTTATCTATCTTCTTGACTCTAAAGGGATGCAGGTTTGAAAAATGATCTTAGAGTGTCAGGGTGGGCCTTGAGGGTCTCTAACGCCTTTTTTTTCTTCCATCGGATTTATTTCACAAGACTTGGCATGGTAAGGGAAAGGGGGAACAATCCACTTGAAGAGCGCAAGTACAACGGAGAGTTGTATGCTTTTTGCGTTTCGGAAAGATGAATCGGCTCCCGAAAAAAAGGCTAGTGCTTCTCTCTCAATTGGTTTTGATCGTAGGTGCGGAGTGATTTACTTCACGTCGGGTCTCTGGGTTCCAGTTCCCGGGCCCTCCTGCCCAGGGAAAAGATAGAAGAAGATCTGACTCTTTCATGCATACTCCCTGGCTCGGGGGATATAGCGAGTTTGTAGAGCTCCGCTCTGCACTTGGGTTCGTTGCGATTACGTGGTTGTAGTCTACATTGTCCAGGGCTTACTGAATTATCTTGTACCTGAAACCGGTGGCTCAACTTTTTCTAAGTAATGGGGAAGAGGCCCTCCACATGCCACTGAAAGACCTCTACTGATACAACAGGATGGTGTCAAGAACGTAGAGTAGGTAGGATGGCTTTGGTCAGATCTAGTATTTATCGTACATGGACGATAGTTGGAGTCGGCGGCTCTCCTTAGGGTTCCCTCATCTGGGATCCCTGGGGAGATGATCAAGTTGGCCACTTGCGAATAGCTTTATGCCTATCTCCCTTCAACCCTTTGAGCGAACTGTGGCAAAAGGAATGAACTCCTGGATGGGGACTCGACGACCCCATCGTCTCCTCCCCAACCCCCGTAAGGAACTACGAGAAACATAACACCCCAAGGACGCCTTCGGCACCAGGGGTCACGGAACGGACCGACATAGACCCTTTTCAATAAGTGAACGCATTAGCTGTCCGGTCTGGGTCCGTCGGGCAGTAAGGTCGGAGAGTGCAATCACTCGTCTTTAAAACCAGCATTCTTAGACCAAAGGTCGTGCGGAAAAAGTGGGAGAGCTCTCCGTTTCCTTGTTCTCCTGTAGCTGGATTCTCCGAACCACACGAATCCTTAGAATGGGTTCCAACTCAGCACCTTTTTGAGATTTTTGAAGAAGGTTGCTCTTTGGGAAGCACGTACGATGAAAGTTGTAAGCTTTTTTCGGGGGGGAGTATTGTCCTATCGTTGGCCTCTATGGTAGAATTAGTCCGTGGAGGCTAGAGGAGGCGTGGTTTACCCTGTGGCGATGTCAGCTGTTCGAGTCCGCCTTATCTGCCACCCGTGAACTTAGCTGAGACTATTATAGCACCCCAATTCGGCAGTTCGATTTATGATTTATCATTCATTGGACGTGATAAGATCCTTCTGATTTAATCAGCACCTTAGGAATGGCATGCTTAACTTAATGGCGAGGTTCAAACGAGGAAGGCTTCGTGATACCTAGGCACCCAGAGACGCGGAAGGCGTAGCAAGCGACGAAAGGTTCTGGAGTTGAAAATCAGCCATAGAATCCGGAGATTTCCCGAATAGGTCACCCTTCGAACTGCTGCTGAAAATCCCTGGCAGGCAGAGACAACCTGGCGACCTTAAACATCTTAGTACCCAGAGAAAGAAGCAAAAGCGATTCCCGTAGGTAGCGTCGAGCGAAATGGGAGAAACCTAAACCGTGCCAACGGGGTTGGGGAGCCGCAAACAGCTCGTGCTGCTAGGCGAATCGGTGAATGAATGCTGCACGCCTAGATGCGAAAGTCCAGTAGCCGCAAGCATCCTAAGCTTACGCTCTGACCCGCGTATCAATGGGGCACGGGAAATCCCGTGTGATCACAAGGACCCCTTGCGAGGCTAAATCCTCCCTTTGGGAGCCGTAGCGACTGTATTACCGTGAGGGAGTTGAAAAGAACCCCACGGGGAGTGAAATATAACCATGGAAACCGTGAGCCTCCAATCAGTGGGAGGAGAATGTGATTCTGACCGCGTGCCTGTTTGAAGAATGAGCCGGCGCCTCATATGCAGGTGGCTTTGTTTAAGGGACCCGCGGAGCCGTTAGCGAAAGCGCGTCCTTCATAGGGCGATTGTCACTGCTTATGGACCTACACTGGGTGTCTATCAATGACCAGGGATAAGCCTTGGTGAACTAAGTGGAGGTCCGAACCGACTGATTTTGAAGTATCACGATGATTGTTGGTTAGTGGTTGAAATGCCACTCGAACCCAGAGCTAGCTGTTCTCCGAGACCAATGCTTGAAGCGCAGCAGTGCTGGACATCTAGGGGTAAGCAGCTGTTTCGGTGTCGTGGCGCGAGAGCGTACAATCGAGGCAAACCTGGACTACTCTATATACACAAAAATAAGAGGATCAAGCTCGGCAGTGAGACGATGGGGGATAAGCTTCAATCGTCGGAGGGAAACAGCCCTGATCACCATCTAAGCCCCTAATTACCGCTCAGTGGATAAAGGAGGAGGGTGCAAGAACAGCCAGGAGGTTGCCTAGAAGCAGCCACCCTTGAGCGTGCGTATAGCTCACTGATCGGCGCTTCTTGCGCGAAGATTAACGGGGCTACAGCGATCTGCCGGCTGTGTGATGGTAAACATGCATCGGTGGGAGCGTTTTTCCGCCTTAGATCGAAGCACCCCGCGCAATCAGTGTGTCGAAGCGACGTGAGAATGTCGGGCGTGATTAACGCAACATTGGTGAGAATCCAATGCCCCGAAACCTAAGGGTTCTCCCAAGTGTTCTTCCACGGGGGGAAGTCAGGGCCTAAGATCAGGCCGAAAGCGTAGTCTATGGACAACAGGTGAACTATTCTGTACTATACCCCTTTTTGGTCCCGAGGGACGAGGAGGCAGGTTAGCCGAGGATGGTTATCGGTTCAGTACGCAGGTGACCTGCTTTTTCAGGGTACGAAGGGGTAAGGAATGCCCTCGGCCAATGTCCGAGTACCATGCGCTAGGCGCGGAGTAACCCATTAGCCATAACTCCAGGAAAAAGGCCGAACGACCTTCCACAAAATGGTACCTGTACCCGAACGCAACAGGTGTGTTAGTATAGACTACCCTAGGGGCGCGAGACAACTCGCTCTAAGGAACTCGGCAAAATAGCCCCGTAACTTCGGGAGAAGGGGTTCCTCCTCACAAGGGGGTCGCATTGACCAGGCCCGGCGACTGTTTACCCAAAAACACAGTCCTCCGCAAGTCGTAAGACAATGTATGGGGCTTACGCCTGCCCATGCCGGAAGGTCAAGGAAGTTTTTGACCTGATACCAGGGGATCCGCGACCGAACCCCGGTGAACGCTCACGTACTAGCCTGTCCTAGGTAGCGAAATTCCTGGTCGGTAAGTTTTCCGACCCCACGAAGGCGTCACTATCTGGGGCACTGTCTCGAGAGAGGCTCGGTGAAATAACATGATCTGTGAAGATGCGGACTCACGCACCTGCTGGACAGAAACCCTATGAAGCTTTACCTGTTCCGGATTGGCTTTGGGCGGCTGTCCTTCTCCGCTTAGGGTGTAAGGCGAGAAGGCCTCCTTCCGGGGTTGCCCGATCCATCATGAGATACCACTTCTGGAAGAGCAGAATTCTAACCTTGTGTCAGGACCTACGGCCAAGGGACAGTCCCAGGTAGACAGTTTTCATGGGCTAGGCCTCCCCAAAAGGAACGGAGGCGTGCAAAGGTTTCCTCGGGCCGGGACGGAGATTGGCCCTCGATTGCAAGGCATAAGGGAGCTTGACTGCAAGACCACCCGCGAGCAGGGACGAAAGTCGGCGCTTAGTGATCCTACGTTGCGGTGGAAGGGCCTTCGCTCAACGATAAAAGTTACTCTAGGGATAGACGGCTGATCGTGCCCAAGATTCACTATCGACGGGAAGGTTGGCACCTCGATGTCGGCTCTTTCGCCACCTGGGGCTGTAGTATGTTCCCAAGGTTTGGGCTGTTCGCCCATTTACAGCGGTACGTGTACTGGGTTCAGACGTCGTGAGAACAGTTCGGTCCATACCGGTGGGGCTTTAAGCATGAGAGGACCGTTCCCTAGTAACTATAGGACTGGGAGGGACTCACCTCTGTGGTGTACCAGTTAGCGTGCCCACGGTAAACCTGGGTAGCCACGTGCGGAGCGGATAACTGCTGCAGCATCTAAGTAGCAGCCCACCACCCCAGAGGAGTGCTCTCTTATTCCGAACTTCCGGACTTCCTCCCCAGAGCCCCCGTAGCACAGCCGAGACAGCGCGGTTCGTCTGTCCCTAGCGTGGATGGAGCGACAGAAAGTAAAAATAAAAAAGAAAATAATTCTGTGGGGAGAATCCAAGAATAATTGTCACGTGCGAGCTCTAGCCGTTTATCCTTAACGATAGGTGCCCCCCCCCTCAAGTGTGTAAGTGCAGTGATGTCTGCAGCTGCGGCATCCTAACAGACCGAGAGATTTGAACCTTTGCCTCACGACCTTATCATTCGATCAGGCACTCGCCATCTATTTTCATTTTCAACTGTTGCCAACATGAAAACCATACGCGCTTGCCCTCCCTCTCTATCATCCAAGGGCTGGAAAGGCATAAGGGCTTTGTTGTCCCTTCCAGTCAAGAATTGGGGGGCCTCACTCATCTAGCCAATATGCTTTTCTTTTCCATCTCATGCCTTTCGTCCGGTCTAGTTTGGTTCGATATTCTGTGGTCCTAGCGTAGAGGAACCCACCAATCATCCGAACTGGTGGTTAAACTCTGACTGCGGGCCGATAACTTAGGGGAGGTCCCTGCGTAAAAATAGCTGCGACCAGAATGATAAAAAGCTAACACCCCTTATTTTACTTTTTCCATATTTGGAATATGAAAGAGATAAAAATAAAATGGCAAAGGTCGTCTTTATTCAAACCCCAATTATGACATCTCTTCTCTAGCACGTTCACCCTCGGCACGCACTGTTTCTATTCTTATAGATAGAGAGAAACGCGCTTTCACATCTCTTAACCCGAAATGACATTGCTAAGGAGAGGAAGGTTCCTTTTGAGGGTACTTACTCCCGTGAACCGATCCCGTTGAGACGGGTGGGGTCCTGTAGCTCAGGATTAGAGCACTTGGCTACGAACCACGGTGTCGGGGGTTCGAATCCCTCCTCGCCCACAACCTTCCCCTTTTGTCGAAATGGAATGGCCTTATCACTTTTTTCTTTTATTTATCGTGAAAGATTGATCATTACAGATCGTACCAAGACCGGAATCAGCAGATTTGTGGTTTACTCCCGTAACTCTTCCTAGCCAGGCTGGGCAGAATAGCAAGCAAGTAGCAGTATTAGAGCATAGCCAAATGCGTTCCTCGTCATATATTTTGCTCGCGGTAATTGTGCCTATCGGAAAAATCGATGACTGCATCTTTGATGCACTGCTAGTACATCATCTGAAATTCGAATGGCTAATTGACAGGGAATTATCACCGTAATCTACGCGAGTATTGACGGCGATTGCCTCAAATCTCGTAGTAACAGAATGTGATACGATTATATAGCATGCAATAGCAACAAAGACAGCGAACGGTTTTACATACTCCTAACGGTCAAAGCGAGCCCTTTATTCCATTCTTCATTCTTTATTAAGACTGACAATAAAATCGCCCCCAAGTAGGATTCGAACCTACGACCCATCAGTTAACAGCGCGACCGCTCTACCACGATCTACTGAGGAACCACGGGGAGTTCGACCCATAAGTTCACCCCCGTTCTACCCATGAACATATGATTCCGAAGCTTCCTCGTAACTCCCGGAACTTCTTCGAGTGGCTCCGTTCCATGCCTCAATTTCATAGGGAACCTCAAAGTGGCTCTATTTCATTATATCCCTCGATAGCCACATTCCATCATTTACTCTCCCTTTGGTTCATTGACTAAGAGATGTCCTTTATGTCTAATCCCGTTTCTAATAATGGAAGTAAGAATCTCCTAGAAACTCAAGAATTGTAATAGAAAAGACAAAGGGGTTTGTGATGATTTTAAATCTGTCTACCTGGGTAATTTTATTATACTTAGCATGACGTAATAAATTCGGTCGTTTTGGGGTCGGACTCTATTTATGGTTTCTGTACCACTCTCCTAGGGCCCTCTTAATCTTCTTCCTTCTCGAGCTCTTGTTTATGGAAGAATGAAACCGAGAAGGATGTATCAGCCCAACTGGTTTAATTACGGACAGCCATATGTTCATATCGATCTATTTGCGGCCTCTGCATTCTAGCTTGTAAGAACCTCATACAATAACTGTCCTCGTTCTACCCTATCTTTTGTTTCATTTCTCTGGAAATCAACACAAACTTTTTTTGATTATGGTCCTACTACCAGACGTCAATGCCTTAATCTCAGCTTCATGTGTAGTTCTGAATAATCCTCATGTTTCATTATTCACATTTCTTTTACCAGTTCAACGGTTAGCCATAGTCAACATTATATGTTTCGATGCAACAACACGATGTTATTTAACAAGTATTTTTTGGTTGTTACTTGGTTACATTTTCTTCATGAAATGGTTTGGATTTGTATTATCGGGATACGGCCAAATCTTCTATCGAATCTAAATCTAATAGGTCCCTTGCTAAATCTAATAGTTACCTTGGTGTCAGAATTGAGAAATTCTAGGCTCGAATGTTTTAGTATTCTCTTATTTCTCACCTGTGTCTACTATTTAGGCAGAATGCCGTCGCCTATTGTCCACTAAGAAACGACAGAAACCTCATAAAAGTCAAAAAGTCAGAAGAGTCAGAAAAGAAGAAGGGGAGAAAGTGAGGAAGAAAGCGATGTAGAAAGTGAGGAAGAAAGCGATGTAGAAAGTGAGGAAGAAAGCGTGTAGACACAACTTCCGAAATGAAGGAGACCTAAACAGAACAAGATGGATCCACCACAAAGACCCTCCTTTATTCGGAAGAAAGAGGATCCGGACAAAATGATGAATAACGTAAGAGATCCGAGTGAATGGAAAGTAAAAAACAAAGCATGAAATTCCACTTTCACTTAAAGACACATGCGATAAAGACGCCCAGTTTACGAAGAGTCTTATCTTTATACCTATCAAGATAATTGGGAATTGGTAAGACTTGAAGAAGAGAACAATGAAAAGACTGTTTTCTGCTTTGCTTTGAAAAAACCTATTGTAACTTTCTTTTCGATTATAAGCTGTTGGAATCGTGTCCTTGCGAATATATAAAAAAATCGATTTGAAATAGTGGGTACAAAATGAAATGTTCACAATATTTTTTTTATACTGTTCAAGTTATGTAAAAGACAACCACTATATCTTTTACATGATGCGCCTATTTTATCCACAACTTTTTCGGAAATATAGAACTCAAAATGTCTTGGTCATGACAGGAAAAATTTCCCAGAAGACCTATATGATTATGGGTTTCTACCCATGATCAAAAAAAATACAACTTGAGCATGAATTATAAGTCGAATACAAACCCTAGAAGAAGAAGAGAAGAAAAGAAGACGAAGGATATCTCTTGCTCTAGATATACTTTACAAAAGGACCAGATATGCAACGATGAGAATGGCCGAATCTGCCAAAAGCGTAGATCCTTTTTTGACGACCGTCATCGTGAACAATAAAAAACATTCTATTCACCTCCAATCATAAATGATTTAATTACTTCCAAAATGATTTATACTTTCTACAAATGATTTATTACTTCTACGAAGAAGAAGATGTAGATATCCCATAAACGTTTTGGCTAAATAGATTCATGGGCTCCTTCCTATTTCTAAAAAGTCTCGACTATTGGAACATGAAAAGAATCCGCTTGATGTAGAATCCATCATTTAATTATATTTGTTAAGTTCCTTACGTCATCATGAAGTCTTCTTTATTTTTATTGGAAGAAGAAGAGAATTAAATTCAGAACGTAAGCAAAATCCTTGAGATTTGTATTCGCCATACTTACAACCAATCCAATATCAAACAACACTGAAAAAAAATCCTTGGATTGAAGAAATCATAAAAAGGTTCCTCGACGTCATAACAAATTGACCGAATGAATTAGAAGGACTGGATCAAGAAACTGTAGAAGACATAAGGAGATTATAAACTTAGTTCAAGGAAAAGCGAAACGGGTGGTGGATCTATCTGATAACACTCCAGGATCCGGATACCGATACTGATAATATTGATCAAGCAGAGCAAGAGTGGCTTTGATACTTTCTTCCAACAACCAGATTTTAATCGGGTATAATCCAAGGATCCATGCGTGCTCAAAGACGTAAAACAGTTATTTGGGAATATTTCAACAATGTTCATTCCCCGCTTTTTTGGATCGAATAGACAAAGTCTTTTTTTTTCTTTTTTTGATAGATTCTTTTTTTTTTTCTTTTTTTGATAGATATGAGCTCGAAAGATTATCTTGATTTTTTAATGAATCCGTGGGGGAAACCCAGAATCCGAAACTTCCGACTTTGAGGAGGAAGAGGAAGAGACAACCCTGGGAAAAAAAAAGACGAGGATAAAAAAAAAAGAGAAGAATGAAACGATAACAATATCAGAAATTTGGGATAGCATTATATTTGCTCAAGCACTAAGAGTTTTGATGCTGATAACCCATCTTTTTTTAGAAAAAACATTGTATTGCCTTCATTGATAATAGCTAAAAATATTGG
Organism: Musa balbisiana; assembly: GCA_004837865.1. Taxonomy (NCBI): domain Eukaryota; kingdom Viridiplantae; phylum Streptophyta; class Magnoliopsida; order Zingiberales; family Musaceae; genus Musa; species Musa balbisiana. The sequence goes on from PYDT01000463.1 coordinate 11,277, forward strand.
CCGTATTTATTATTCCAATTCCCGGTGGTATGAGATTGAAGGATGAAATAGAGAAATACATGTTAATGCACCTATAATGTGTTCCATTATCAGAAACAGAATTTCCCAAAGATTGGTTACAGATGGTATTCAGATAAAGATTTTATTTCCTTTTTCTTAAAACCTTGGCGAAGATCTAAAATACGATCTCATCATGGAGATCCAATGAAAAAAAAGGAAAAAAGAAAATTTTAAGTTTTTTAACAGTTTGGGAATGGAAACGGAACTCCCTTTTGGTTCTCCCCGAAACCCACCTTCTTTTTTTGGGACCCATATAAGGAACTCAACAAATAATTAGAAAAGTAAAAAGAACTCTCTAAAAAGTTTCACAAAAAGAAAAACAGATGGGTGGGTCCATCAATAGTTCTAGTTCCTAACACGCTTTCTAAAACGAGTTCTAAAACGAATAGTTCTAGTTCTAAAACGAATAGTTCTAGTTCTAAAACGAATAGTTCTAGTTCTAAAACGATAATGAAGAAACTTGAAAAAGTGAACCAAATTTCTTTATTTGAATTGAGGAAGGGAAAGTACCTGAACCAAAGGAAAAATGCAAAAGATTCAAAAAAAAATAATCAGATTATTCACGAATCGACCATTCCAAATTCGATCTATAATTGACAAATTATTTACTCATAGAAAAAAAATGAAGACTTGCGATAATCATCACAATAAGGATCAAATCGAGATCACAAAGACAAGAAGAAAATAGTCCAGCCTATCATGATAAAAGACCGGAATTACAAAACATTATTTGGCAATACTTCAAAGAAAAAATACCGATTAATACGCAAATCCATTATTTTATGAAATTCTTGCATTGAAAAATTACATAGATATCTTGCATTGTATGGTTACCAATTTCTAAGGTTATGCCAACCTTTTAAAAAAACAATTATCATGAATCCATTTTACAACGATGAAGAAATCAAGAAGGAATTGATGAAACAGATCAAGATACATGAACTTTATTTCGACTATAAAAAGTCCTTTGTCATCCTACATATTATAAATGATTAACACTTATCACGACTTAATCTTCCTTGTCCCAAGCATATTTATTTTACAATTGTCACAAACCCACTTATTTACACCATCACCTAGAGTCTGTACTTCAATATCACGATCACGGGACCCTATCCTTTTATTAAGACAGATAAAGTATTATTGATGAACACGAGGATATTTGATTCCAAATGCAAGGCTAAGAAAATTAATGAAGTCTGGAATGAATAAATGGAAAACCTTGTTAGGTCATTATCAATTAGAATTTTTCTCGAAGCAAATGGTCTCGATTAGTACGAAAAAATGGCCGAATAGAGTCAATCAACTGGTACTGATTCAATAAAGAATCATGAATTGTAATTCATATTAAAAAAAGAAAAAGAAAAAAAAACCCGAAAAAATTACTTCTTACTGAATGAAATTTTTATGCATGGGATTATCGACGATCGAAAGAAAATAAAAAAACACTACGCTATGACTTTTATCACATGAATATATAAAATTATGGGATAGGGAAGGCTCATACACACTGAAACCCGATCGTTTTATGTATTGCTAAATATGACTATTGATGGTACTACAAAAGGATATTTTTATTGATACCCCATAACAATCTTGATAGAAATATTTGATTATCGAATTCTTCTTTTTGCCTTAGAAACAATAGGATAGTGAAACCATAGTGATATTGAAACAATAGTGATATTGAGAACAATATTGATTTGGAGACTGGACCGATAGGTAATCGGTACCCGGGGGGGGAATTTATAAAAACTACTAAGACTAAGATCATCAAAAAAAATTTTTTTTGATTGGATGGGAATGAATCGAATTAATTCTACCATATCAAATCTAGCACCTGGTTCTTCCCCGATTTGTGTTCCTTTTGCTGCTATAAATTAACCGTGGATCATACCAATCAAATTACTTCTTCTAATATTTATTAATGAAACTGATATATCAAAATCAAAATGAAATGATATTAGTCCAAATCAAATGAAAAAAATATTAGTCAAAATCAAAATCAAAAAAAATTATCAAAATCCAAATCAAAAATATTAGTCAAAATCAAAATCAAAAAAATATTAGTCCAAATCAAAAATATTAGTCAAAATCAAATCCACACAATATTCGTCAAATCAAAAAAATATTAGTCACAATCCAAACAAAAAAATCTTATCAAAATCAAAAAAATATTAGTCCAAATCAAAATCAAAAAACTATTAGTCAAAAGCAAAAAAAATGTTAGTCAAAATCAAATGAAAAAATATTAGTCCAAAACAAAAAATGAAAAAATATTATTCCAACATCACAAACATCAAAAGATTCGTTTAAAAAGAATTTTCAAATTCCAACCAGAACCAAGAGGTCATAACTTGTATCAGATCCCAAAACAAAACCCAAAGGATATCCTAAAGATGCTGCCGAGCTCAACCTTAAAAAAAAGGTAAAACAAAAAAAATCCAAGAAAATAAGAAGAGACTAGATTTGTTCTGAAAAAATTTTATTATTTTATTCAATTAAAGGGATACCCCTTGATCAAAAATTTTAATAATGTTAGGATTATTGAGCTCCTACTTAGATTGATAATCCAAGGAATTACTATATCCTTCGATTCAAGAAGGAGAGATACATCTGGATTTCAGGCTGGATTCTAAAGAAAAGCTCTTACAGAATTAATAAACAGTGAATATTAATTTATCGAACACTTCGTCTTCTTTAAGAAGGGATGGAAAATTCATTATATATCAACCATAAGTAGTTCATTGGTCGTAAGAGTAACACCAAAATTATAGAAAATACATAAAAAGATATGTTGATAAAGAATTTTTAAAAAATCCACTGGACGACTGGCAAGATATTTTTGTGATTGCGGATCAAGACATTCTCATTTCTTTGTTCCTGAAAATATCTACTCCTAGACGTCCGTAGCGAATTGAAATTTCTAATTTGTTTCAACTCTCATAATCGGATATTGTAATTGATCCAGTATTTGGCAACGAAAACAACTAAGAAACTCTACACTTTTGATGAGGACAACCGTCTTAATACGGATTTAAATAAATTAATTAAATGCAAATTGTTTCTTGTGTCCCACTCCGATTAGAAGATTTAGCTTGATGACTCGCTAATTGGTTTATACCAATAATGGTAGGCGTTCAGTAGCAAGGATACGTCTTTCCACGTTCAGAATTATTTAATAGTATTTTCCCTATATATCACATGCCGTTTTCAGTACCTAAAAACCGAAAGACCTGTACGCATATGGTGTGTTTACGTTCTGGTATCCTGTACGTATTTACTTGTGTATCACTGCAGTTGATCTAGAAAAAATCTACAGACTCTTTTTCGGTGCAAAGAAATCATTCTCTTCGTAAATGCAGAAATATTTATCTTTTCTAAATATAGTATCCTTTTCTTCTATCTAATCAATGGAAAATTTGATTTAGATAGAAACGATAAAATCTAAATTTTTCGTGTACTATATTCCAAAATTACTATATAATGATTTATTTTTATTTTTCCTGATCGGTAATCCATCCTGGCTGGAAAGAAAGAAAAGAAAAAAAAGATAAAAAAGTTTTATTGTCAAAAATTCCATTCCTTTTCACGTCTTCCACAAGAAGGAAAAGAGAAAACAGGGGTTCTGTTGCATTTCAAGTATTAAGTTCACCAATAAGATACGAAGACTGACTTCCATTTGGAATTGCAACAAAGAGATTTTTTGATCACAAAGAGGTCTACAAAAAATTCTGAGCAAACGTCACGTCTGCTGGCTTATTTTGCAAAGAAAATAGAGCGCTTATAAAAATTAATTGACCAGTTGATATTCGGGAGAGCCAAAAATCGTTAATTAATCGTGTTGAATTAGTATAGTAGTTATTAGAGTTTTTATTTGGATGAAACCTCCTACGTTTTTTGAGAGGATTCATGAAATAATGAATTAAGGAAGAAAAGATATGACTGTACCGGCTACAAAAAATATGTCATGAAGTTAATATGGGTCCTCACCACCCCTCAATGCTGGTGTTCTTCGACTGATCGTTACTTCATCGATGGTGAAGTTTATGACGGTGAACCCCTATTGTGGCTCTTTACACAGGGTGGAAAAAATATCGGAAAAACCGAACACTTATATCAAATATCGTCCTATGTAACCGTTTGGATGATTAGCTACTATGTTCACAGAGGCCATAACGGTAAATGCACCGAACAACGGGCAAATGTTCAAGTACCTAAAGGGCTACTATATCAGAGTACTTATGCTGGAGCTGATCCGTCTAGATTCTCAGTTGTTATGGCTTGGGCCTTTTATGGCGGATATCGCGGCGCGCAGGACTCCCTTTTTTCTATATTTTCAGAGAGAAAGATTGATATATGATTTATTCGAGCCGCCACAGTATGCGAATGATGCAAATTATTTCCGCATCGGAGGAGTAGGCTGCCGATCTACCTTATGGCTGGATAATAGTTTGGATTTTTGCGATTATTTTTTACCAGGACTTGTTGAATATCAAAACTCATTCCTCGAATCCCTTTTTTGGAGCAGTCGAAGGGAGTGGGCATTATTGTGTAGAGGAAGCAATAAATTGGGGTTTTCGCAGGACCGGTTACGAGCTTCTGGAACACAATGGATCTTCGTAAAATGGATAATTTGAGTGTTACAATGAATTCGTTTTGAGTCCAATGGCAAAAAGCAGGCGATCGTTAGCTCGTTATTTAGTACGAATCGGTGAAATGAGGGAAGCTATAAAAAATAATTCAACAGGCTCTAGAAGGAATTCCTGGAGGACCCTATAGAATTTAGAATCCGACGCTTTAGAGAGCAAAAATTCCGAATGGATGATTTTGAATATAGATTTATTAGTAAAAAACCTTCAACCCATTTTTGAATTGGCGAAACAAGAACTTTTACGTGCTAGTAGAAGCCCCAAAAGGGAATTAGAATTTATTTGATAGAGATCATAGTGTTTTTCCCTTGGATGGAAAATTCGTCCCCACACCGGCTTTCATAAATTTGCAAATTCTTCCTCAGCGAGTTAACAGAATGAATTGGCTGATATCATGACGATACTAGGTAGGTATAATATCATTATGGGAGAGGTTGATCGTTTGAATGATAATTGATACTACAGAAGTACAACTATCAATTCTGTTTCTTATCGAATCCTTAAAAGAAGTATGGCTCATATGGATCTTTTGTACCCATTTTGACCTTATATTGGGATACAAGAGGGGTACTAGTAATTGTGTGGGTTAGAAAGGAAAAAGCTGCAGCGATACAACAGCCGTATTGGGCCTGATAGCCGGCCCCTTGGGAATTCTTCAAGCTCTAGCAGATGGAACTAACTACTTTTTAAGAAGAGAGACTTCTCCTCTAGAAGATAGTTCGTTGTTTAGTATTGGACCGTCTATAGGGTCATATCAGTCTCCTAAGTTATTTAGTAATTCCGGTTGGTATCGCTCATTTTAGCCGATCTCAGTATAGGTTTTTTTTTATGGGTCCGCCCTTCAAGTATGCTCCTATTGGGCTTCTTATGTCCAGGATACGGATCGAATATAAATATTCCTTTTCAGGTGGTCCTACGAGCTGCTGCTCAACTATTAGTTGTATGATAACATTAACTCTATGTGTTTATCATATCTCACTGTGATTCGTGAACATGAAAACTTTCTACTTCGTTCTAGAAGTAAAGGAAAGAAGTTGATGTAATGTATTGAATATGGATTTTAGTTTTTATTCATCATTCGGTCATGAGTTTTAAAAACCAATAGTTTAGGAGTGAACAAAACACTTAGTAAGTTTTGCAGTAAGAAGATCAAATCTCATTTCATTCATATGTACAAGAATAAAGTTGAGTAAACCTAGCGTGTAAAAACTGTTTACCCCAAGATTAAGTTCGTTCATTCGTCATCATATCTTGAAGCGGGTGTAAAAGATCAACTGTAGGGATTTCATTACTGTCTTGTATTTATTACCATTTCGTAGAACTCAATCAAAACGCATTGGACCGGTTAGGTCACACCCAAAGTGCACAAATGATTAGTATAGAGATAATGTAAGTAATAAAAAAAAGAGTCTTTCTCCTAAAAAAAAAAAAAAAAATTAGAAAAAATAAAAATGATACGAATCAAATAGGGACTTTGTAAGTTGGTAGAAAATGATCAAGCAGTACTTCCCTACGATTCCGACTTGAGTAAGCTCCTATTCACGATTAAATAAATGACTATCCCAGACGAATTAATCCCTTATTATTCTTTTTTTTTATTTTTTCAAAGGACCCTCTCTGAGATAAAGACAGGAACAAAAGAAATGGAATGTAATAATCGAATGTATAGCGATGATAAAAAGATATTTTATTTATTTATTCTTTTTCCCATCCTTGGGTGGGAATTTTTAGCACAATTAATGGACAATTCTATTCTTTAAATTCTTGATTATGATATACCGGTATTTTATTGAAGTGCTTGAGTTATTTACGAAAAAAGAAAAATACCTTTTTATTCTCAAAGGGATGAGATATTCCGAAGCACTTTTTTTATTCTGCAAACGGATTCCATTGGTTTTAATTTGGCCTCCTGATATATCTTTATTCTAGTTTACCCCAAAAGAAAGGGGTTGATAATATCGAACCGGTCTTACAGTTATTGTTGGCCATAGAGGAGCCGTATGAAGCTGAGGTCTCATTTACTTTTTTGGAATAGCGATGGGGAAACCAGTAATGTTTTATCGACTATAATTCTCTAACAGTTCAGTACAGTTGATATATTTTAAGCACAGTCCAAATTATGGCTTTGGGGTGGTAATTCTATGGCTTCAGCCCATATGATTTATAGTTTTCATAATTTCTTCTCCTCTAGCTGAATGTGAGAGATTGCCCTTTGATTTACCAAAGCGTAGATAATTATAGCATTTTATCAACCGAATATTCAGTATCATATTTGGTTTATTTTTATCTGCTTCTTACTTCATCTAGTAGCTTCTCTTCTTCGTTATTCGTAACGTTCTTTTACTTAGGTGGTGAATTTATTCTATTCCGTCACATAGCCATCCTGAGCTTTTTGCGGGGGGGGGGGGGGAATAACAAAAAATAGCTGGAGTCTTTGGACTACATTGGATCTTTATTTACATTAGTTAAAGCTTATTTGTTTCTGTTCCTTTCTATCACACAAGATTGACTTTACCTAGGATTAAATGTACCAGCTCTTAAAGCTTGGATGGAAATTTCTTTTACCTATTCTTTGGGTAATCTATTTATTGCAACCTCTTCCACTTGTTTCACTATAAATACCAAATACGCTAACGATAATTCTAGATTCATAACTCTTTTCAAACAAAGAAGAACATCAATTTATTTATGCTATCTACATATTGTTTCCATGGTAACTGGGTTTCAATTAATTTGGTCAACAAACAATACGAGCTGCAGGTATATTGGTCAAGTTTCATATTACCTTATCCCACACAAACCGTTTACCTGTTAACTATTCAATATCCTTCTGAAAATCAATACATCAGAGCTTTCGTGGTCGAATTCACTTTGAATTTGATAAATGTAGTTCTTGCGACGTATGTTTGCGTGTAATGCCCATAGATCTACCTGTTGTTCTTGAGATTGGAAAGAGATATGAAAAGAAACAATGCTTCAATTTAGTATTGAATTTCGGTCCTGTATATTTTGTGGTAACGTGTCGAGTATGTCCAACAAACTGGTTATCCAATTACTGAGAATATGAGCTTTCTACGTATGATCGTCAACGCAATGAATTATAATCAAATTGCTTTGAGTCGGTTACCAATGTCAGTATTGGAGATTACACAATTCAAACAGTTTATGAATTCCCCCCGACCTCAAGCAAAATAGATAAAGATAACCCTTGATTCAAGAACGATTTACCGATTACTAAGATTTTGTTTTGATCTAAAGATCAACTGTTTATTTTGGTTGTCTAACTACAAACTAATTTTAAATATAATTGGTCAGTAACTAAAAATATATTAGTCCTATAGATGGTGAGAACCCCTCTTTGATTTAAACTGCTAATATTTTCCCTCACGGGAATTTGTTCGAAATATACAATTTCACCTACTTTTTTTACTTCTTTTTCTTGGATACAAAGTAATTAGATTGGCCCAATACAATAATTATATCTATATATAAAATTATATCTATTAAAAATTTATCTATATATAAAATTATATATATATATAATCTTATATAAAATGATTAATATCCATATATAAAATTAAATAAAAGTAATCAATATTAAGATTTAGTCAATTATGAACCATATATATACAATAAATAGGAACATATATATACAATAAAAAATGGGGTAACCACTTTCCTTTCCTGGACATTTAGTAAGGTCATGATTTGACTTACTATTTTTTTTTACATAATACATAATGGATTTAACTGGACCAAGACATGAATTCTTGTAGATTTCTGGGGTCAGTTCTTAAATAGGGGGTCTGGGGTAGTATTACTTACCAATACTATTTTATTCTGCTTTTTCGTTGGGATTGGTCTTGTTTGTATATCCTTATTCGACATTCCACGAACTCTTTTTTTGTAGCTGCCGCCACAGCTACTATTTATGTGGGAGCCGTAAATGTACTTAATCATATTGCGGGTAAGTTCATGAATGGTTCAGAATATTTCCAATGATTCTTTATTTTTGGCCATTGGGGATGGAGGTCACTTCACGGTTTGTACACGTTTCTTTTTTCACTAATTACTACTATACAAGATACGTATGGTACGAATTATTGGGGGGGACACAAGATCAAACCAGAGTATAGAAACTGACCTATACGTAAACGTTCAACAACTTGGGGATTCATTATCGACAGATGTTTATCTTCCCTTGAAACTAATTTCTATAATTCTTTTAGTGTACCTTGAAGGTGCAATTACTATGGCTCGCCAATAAAATACTTAGAATTTTAAAAGAATTAAAAAGTTTTTAGAATTAGGAATTTTTTGTTCTAAATTAAATAAAAATCGAATCGCTGAATTGTTCATATGAAATGAATCGAGATTGATAAGGAGTTAGTCATATGTTCGAGCATGTACTTTTTTGAGGTTTATTTATTTTCGATCGGTTCTCTATGGATTGACACAAGTCGAAACATGGTTTAGAGCACTTATGTGTCTTGAGCGTATAATAATTCGGTTAATATTATCTTGTAAATTGTTGATATATGATAGTCGCCAATTAAAGGAAATTTTCTCAATTCTTTATTATGAGCTGTTCAGCTGTGAAGCAAGCTATTGGTCTAGCTATTGTTAGTCGATTCATCGAAACAGAAATCACTCGTATCATCAACGAATTGTTGGAATAATTAGTGATAATTTCATGATCATATATTGAATAATCAGTTATAATGATCATATAAATCAAGACACCGCACCCCATGATAAAGCATAAGAAATAAAAATTAAATTGGCGAATATGTTTCTATTCTTTTTTCTATTCTTCACTTTCTATTCCATTATGGAATAATTCTATTCTTATTTAATTGGTATTAAATTTTTTTATTTCGTTTTATTTGTTTATTTTATTTAGTTTAAATGTATTTTAATTTTAATGTATTTCAAATTTTAATGTATTAATTTAATGTATTTTAATTTTAATGTTTTTAAGGTATTTTTAATGGATATTGTAATTTTTACTGGATTATATAATACTATACTGTTATTGTTAATTATAAATAATATAAGTACTGTATAATATTATAATATTATTAATAATATATACTACCTGTCTAATATTATACATATTATCTAAAAAAATAAAAATAATATATTACATAAATATTTTAATCATATTACGAAAATAAATTCAATTACTAGTTAGTTTTATTTCTATATTTCATATTTTTCAAAGATGAATCTAATTTAGTTTTATTTTTATATATTCATATTTTCACTATGAATATTGAAATATTGATTTGAATGATTGCTCAATTTGTTTTGTCTGCCAATTTTAATTTACACATGTTCTCGTATGCTCATGATTTTTGAAACGGAAATCAAAGTCTCTATGTGCTGTTTCTCATGAACAGATTTAGAAATATATTGATTCTTAAATTTGTAATAATCCCACTCTGCTTTCGTCTGGTTTCTAATAATAAAATCGTCTAATTTCTAACCGATTGAAAATTTTTGATTGTCAAACCTGAATTATAGATCCAATGTCAAAAACAGTCATAAAAATTTATGATACATGTAATTGGGTGTACTCAAGTGTACGAGCCTGCCCCACAGTTGTGGAATATCCCTTGGACGGATGTACAGCTAACAATTTCTTCCGCACCAAGAACCGAGGACTGTGGTGGGTTTTAAGAGATGTGATCCGCCCTTCCAACTGATTTTTTGAGTGTTCCTCCGTTGTCTTATTTTATCATATAAACACTCGCAGCATGGGTCGGGTTATTTGATACGTTACAAAAAAATCCACTTGAATCAATTGATTCCTCTTTACCGACAAAAGCCCGTACTCGAGAAAATATATTATTCTATTCCGACTCTGGGTGTTTCTGGTCAAAACGTACTTGTCTGTTTATATCACGAGTTTTATGTTTCCTGGTTTAACACTACTTGTGTGTTTTTGCCGATATCCGGCGGTTTCTTCCATTTTCTTTCTTTTTCCTCATAAAGGAAATAAGATGTTTAGATGGTATGCTATATGTATATGCTCGTTGGCTCTCCTTCTAACGACCCTCTGTTTCTGTTAATCATTTCCAATGGACAGCTTAACCCATTGGAGGAAGATTTAAAATGGTAGATTTTTTTGATTTTCACTGGAAACTGGATCATGGGCTTCCATAGGACCTTTTTACTGACAGGATTTATCCACTACTTTAGCTACCTTGCGGCTTGGCCAGTTACTCGAATTCGCGATTGTTCTATTTTTCTCAATGTTACAATGTACAGCGGTCAGATAGATGATTTTCCTCTCGAGACCTTTACTTTTTTTCATGCTGTGGGAGGTTAGAATTACTTGCCGTTTATTTGACTTTTATCCATGGGGAGGAAAAGAAACGGTCCTACTCGCCACAAAAGTTTAGTGTACAACTGCGGGGGGCTCCATTTTTTCTCTTAATAGAGTTCTAGGTATGGCTGGGTTTATAGGGCCTAAGAACCAACATTAGATTTTTCAAAATAATAAGCAATCATATCCGGTGGCATTGGAAAAAATATTATTTAGGATTCCTTATGCTTATGCTGTAAACGCCGAGTTTACCCCTACATTACGTGGTTACCAGATACCCATGAGACGCCACATTACAGTACATGTATGCTTCTAGCTGGAATCTTATTAAAAATGGCGCATATGGACTTATTCGGATCAACATGGAATTATTACCCACGCTCCTTCTATATTTTCTCCCTGGTGGAATAGTGGGAACGATTCAAATAATCTATGCAGCTTCAACTCTTCTCGGTAAACGGAATTTAAAAAAAAGAATAGCCTATCCTCTGTATCTCACATGGGTTTCACAATAAGAATTGGTTCTTATACCCGGAATGGGACTCAACGGTGCCATTTTACACATACTATCTCATGGATTTATTGGTGCTGCGCTTTTTTTCTTGGCAGGAAAACGAGTGTGATAGAATACGCTTGTTTATCTCGCCGAAATGGGGGGGATATCGATCCCAATGGCCAAAACTATTTACCATGTCAGTAGTTTTTCGATGGCTTTCTTGCATTGCCAGGAATGAGTGGTTTTGTTGCGGATATAGTAATTTTTGAATATTACAGTCCAACTACCTTTTAATGCCCAATAATTGCTAATTACTTTTGATAAAGGCATTGGAAGATATGAACTCATATTTAGTTTTATCTATGTTTACGGCAGATGTTCTATGGAACACGCGATTCAATGTTCAAACTCTAATTTGCGGATTCTGGACCACGAGAACTATTGTTTCAATCTGTATCTTTCTACCCGTAATAGGATAGTGGTATTATCCGGATTAGTTCTCTCGCGATCAGTACAGGGTGCAAGCTATCATATTAATTACTTTCATCGATAGTCTTTCATTAATAATACGGAAATCGAATTTTGTCTTTGATTTTGAGATTTTTAAAATCGTTCGCTGTACCTGCAAAGTACAAAGTGAATTAGAATTTATGAGATTGCATTTAGTGTTGAGAACCGTTTTGAAAAGGAATGATGCAAACGGTTCTCAAAAACTCGCACAAAAAAGAAGTTTATATTATATATGGGATGATGTTCTGATGTATCTTATATGTAGTTTATTCAGTATTTATCTGTGTAGGTTGATTCACTAGATGTTAATGTGAATGAACCATAACTTGTAGACCTATCCTTACTAGATTGATTCCAAAATAACCATATCCAAATTAAAGAAATCCTTAGCAAGCCACAAGATGCCGAATTGTTACTTTTCAAACTTGATTTGTTCTACTTCTAATCATGTTTATTCTAGTTTCTCGTATGTAAATAAATCGCGGAATATGGTCCACGTAATAAAAGCCACGTTTCTTGGTGGTCCACAATTCCAATACGATCCCCATGCCTCATTAGCCATACGCTCCACAAAGAATGCCTATGGTTAAAAGTAAATCCTAAAACTAAGACACGATAACTCAATATCAAAACGGAGTCAATTGATATTTATAATAATTCGAAACTGAAAAAAAAATAAGAAAAGAGTGTTTTAAAAACTCTTTTTCATTCAAATATGGAATCTCACCAAAGAAAATGGCTTTACTTAAGAAATTATACCTTCACCCCCCTTACAAAAAAATATCGATGGTTTTTCGAATGTAATGACTAGAAGAGCGGACTGATAATAATGATCGCATAAAGAGCTGCATAGGCTTAATCATCATACTTACGTGCATCATAACCACTGAGATGTAGAGCAGGTACTAATATTGCGGATTGATGCATTCCAGTTAAAAAACCCGGACGTGCAAAGCCTTGTGTAAAAAAATGGTACTGGTGCGGTGATTGTGCTTAATCATTTTTTGGTTCCCCATCTTGGAAATCATAGAATAGGAGAAAACTACACGAAAGAAGATTGAATGAATCGTATAAATTAATTAATGGAAAATGGTCCTGAAGAAGACCCAACGAGAAACAATACATCCTGTATAGAGAAAAAAAGTGGCTCTCGCATCCCTTTGTCAATGAATCACGCAATCCTACGAGTTCGCGGACTAATAAGAGCTATTATAATTAATCGTAATCACAATTGAAATTATCGAAAACGAGATTGATTAATGATATATTCTAAAATTTAAATATCATAAAGGGGGGTCCCATTAGAGATTGAAATCGAGATTGAATACATTATGGCTTTCAAAAATTTGTGTCCTCTGTTAGAGGATTTATTTCTAGGATTTCTAGGATGCCGCCACTCGACTCGAACCGACTATGCTCCTAGCACTGCTTTCTAAGACACGTTTCTACCAATTTCACACCATGGCGCTTACTTGAATAATAATATCAATTCACGTTGATCGTCGGACTCCAGAATTCAATATAGTTTAGTAAACATTAAATCGATAATATCAGATTCATTTAAATTCTATTTCTTCACTCTATTCATTCCATATTTGAATCTATATTCAAAAAATAATCTTTAGTTGGGATCATGAAGTTTATGTTTTTATAATAAACTTCGCGTACTAGAAACTAAGTTTTCTTCCAAAACAGTATCAACTCAATAGTTTTTGTTGTCGGTCGAGTTTGAATGTATAACTAAGATTGTTCCTTTTCCTACTTTTTTGATGTCGTTTTTTATTTAGATTCCTATTTTATTTCATAGCTTTCCACAAATGAAAAAGATTTTTTTTTCAATGAGAAAATGAAATCACCATGATTAAATTTCATTGTATATTACATGTCATTCACACTAATCAAAGAGTTTGAAATTTCTTTCTAACGATTTCGCCACCTTAGTTATCCTTCCTTAGTCCATTAGAGTATTAATCTCTTCATATAATATAAATTAAGATTTACCAACCCATTTGGTTTTTGTTAGGCATATAAGAACACAAGATTTTCATTTCTTATCGTAATTCATACGCTACTTTTCACAATAGAAAAATATTTTTCTATTGTGAAAATAGAATAGAAAAAATATTCAGATCGATATTACATACCTTTATCTACATTACCACATCTACATACTACTACAACAGCTAGTTCTAACTCATATGATATTGAAGAGTTCAATACATTAATTATGTGAATCGTTCATCTTAAAAAATTCGAAGTTCTTCGTGGGGGGGGGGGAGTAGTCAATTCCGATTATTCCACGACTTTATTATTTTGTTGTTGGCAACACAAAAAGACTTTTGAACGTCCGGAAACCGATTTAGCTACGGAAAAAGCCTTTACTGCAGGCTAAATCCTTTTGTTTTTTTCCAAATATTTTTACGAATAACGTTTTTGACATAAATAACGCTTTTTGGGGCACCGTCTCCACTATCTCCATTAGGTAAGGAAGTTGTGGCCCACGCCTTTATTTGTTGAGGAGAAACTAGTCCATGCGAAGTTGTTGTGTTTATCCGTCAATCATAGAATAGAAATTCTGATTCATTACGATCAACTTCCTTCCTATTAATCTGGATTCTTCTCAATACAGGACAGGATTCAGTCTAGAGCTACAGA